>ML834905.1:34700-48926 GCA_009831015.1 Picea engelmannii
TAAGCAATTGAAAAGGAAAATTAATCTCAACTTTTAATCCAATCAAAGGCTCTCAACCAAACAAGCACTCGGATTTCAGAATCAGAGATTATACCCTTGTTAAGAAAAGGTCAAGAGGTAAAAATTGAGAAAAAAATGAACAATAAGAGCTTTCAATTTCTGAAAACTAATTATTCACGAGGTTTGAAGTCAAGAAACATTCAATCACTGACCAGAGAAGTTCTTTCCAGACACACTAACCAATCTGGGCATCTGAAGACACAAAAGACTTAATCCAAAATTTTCACAAGTGAGTTCGCAGGCTGACAGTGGGGTACAGTGCGAGAATCAAGGATTCTCGCAGGCTAGACACAAGCAGACTGCGAGGAGTTCTCACTGAACTGAACACCAGGGTGCAAATTTTAGTGATTCTCGCAGGCTATAGAAGGGTGCAGTGCGAGAAGGTCTGTAATCAAGCAAATTTTGGAAAAAAGACAAAACTTCTCAGGGAACTTCTGGATCCAGGGAGTCTGTGAGAGTCTCCTCAAGACTCAGAGATTGATTAGGAATTAAAAAGGGTAGGTCAAGAGAAAATGGCCAAGAAAAAACCACCAAAATGGGTTCAATCCCCAGAAGAGTCGCCAATTTTGTTATCGGATAAATCGGTAGGTGCGGACACTAACAGATCTCCCTAGATCCACCTGGATCTAGAACAAAACAAGATATGATGCGACTCTTTCCCTAAGTTGCAGTCATTGAATCTACTAATAGGAAGGAATGGGTGACATACCTTTATATCGCTTTCTTAGGTCTCTATTGTTCCCGTTTCGCTCTGATGCTCTTGTGAAATCAGGTCCAAGACAACACAAACCAACCAAAGTGAAGATATCAAAGTATATTCAATGTCAACCTATGCATATGATCAAGGAGTTATGCAATAAAATAAGAGTGATTTTATGGGAAAGGGACATGCCGTTGTATTATATTAAATGAAAGTAGAAGATTACAGCCAGATTGCCTTGATGTCGTAAGCTTCCTTTCAGTGACCCTTGGTTCTAACACACACACTTGCTCTATATTTGCATGAAGAAGATCCAATACAACTTGATAGGCCAAATGGAGTCTTCAAACTTCTATCCAAGCAGAGTTCCTCACACAATTCTTTCACCAATTCTTCATTCAATCTTGCTTAACCTTTTCCATGAGAAACCTTTTAATATATAAAATGAGAGATGGTTAAATGGATGAGGATGATCCCACAAAATCTGAGAAGTCTGTAGGATGCCAACCATGCGAATGCCAACTCATTTTCTAGAAGATTCCCTTCTAGAACCTTCGTGACCTCTTCTCTTTTCCAAGCTTAAAAACAGGTTCACACCCCATTTATAGAGCAAACTGTGAATAGTTTGCACCCCAAGTATGGGTTTTCTACGAGAATCAAGCATTCTCGCACCCTATTACATAGGCAGCCTGCGAACTCATCTTAAAAATGTGTTTTTTGGAAGAAGACAACAGTCACTTTTATCAGGCAAAAAGTCTTTTTTGGGAGCTTGAATACATCACTGTAGAGACATCACTAGAGTGACCAAAATCAAGTGTAACAAAGGCTTTCTCCCTCCAATCTAAGACCAGGAGGGAAAAGTTCAACATGAACACTCCCAAACTTTAAACTTCGGGAAACTCCAACAGAGGGTATATCAGGAAAATGAGAAGCAACTATTGTAGTTTCAACAGGGGAATAGTGAAAATCATCAAAAATACATGGTTCAGCAGTAGAAGTACCTTCCTGAAAATCCTTTCCCTTTCTAATAATTTTATGCGGATTAGCTTCAGGCGTGGCTAGAGGCAGTTGTGGATGAGACCGCGTGTGTCTGCCTTTGGAAGCCACAACTGGAGCAACAAGTTCACCATAGTGGAGTCGTCACAATGGAGTCGCTAGGTGCACAGTAGCAATCTTGGAGGGCTCTGATGCCTGATGCACCTTCAGAATCAGAGGCTCAATGTCGTTCAATCCTGGGGAAAATATTCAACTTCGTCCCTGATAACGACGCCATAAATGTTAGCATCGGAAGTCGTCCTCAGATTGCGATGAGGACAAGCCCTATACCCATCAGTTTTATATGTCACGATAATGTATTATGGTGGTCGAATGGGTGCAGACCGAGGAAAATATCGTTTTAACTCAGAAAACTAGGCCAGGCATGAACAAGTAGGTGAGGTCATGATCTAGCATTAGTTAGGAAGTTGAATTTAAAATGTGCAGAGGGAAGACTTGGTGAGAAAGTGAACAAGATTGGTATGGCCATCAGGCCTTCCAACAACTTGGAGAAGAAATACAAGACACTGAGGATATGCCTAAGTGACACAGTTACAACAACATGGTGATCAAACCTTCATCACAATGCTGATATAACAACTCGACTAGATCCTCCAATTCCGAGTTACTCAGTGTAAGAGAGAAAAAATGACATAGGAAATTGATTTAAAACTAGTAAAAATGTTGCCATGATCAAACATACATCACAACAACATAATAACCCTCGACTGGATCTTCCAATTCCGAGTGTCTTAAAGCAATGTTTACAGAGAGATGGAAAGAACCTGACTTTCATTAAACAGGAAGTCTCAGATACAATTGCATAACCAAGAAAACGAATGCTTCATCAAAACTTTACAATGCGGGAGCCTAGCTCAACCATCGACCCTTACAAAAATATCAAAATTGAGTATATATACTCATAGCAATTTTCCCTTGACAGCAGGAGATTTGCTGAGTGAATAAATTCCAAGCTAGTGTGTGCAGACTCTTCTTGTTTGATGAGGACATAAGATCGACATGGCTCTTGCAGGAGGACCTGCACACAGGGGTACTACGAGTCGACCACTTCAGACCCCCATGCCCTCCATTTATGGATTGCGTTGAGGTTTCACCCACCTGCTCAAAATTCATTAATTGCTTCTTCCATGGAGGGTGGTCGAGACTAAATACACAGGGGATGACCACGTGTCTCCCCTCAAATGCATCTCAGCGTTTTCCTTTCAGGGATTTTCACCTCTCCCAAACCTCTGCTATCGCGATGCTTGAAATCGCGAAACTGCGACTGAGATCGACGGTCATATTTTCTTTGAGACGGACGACCATGATCTATTTGCCATTGAACGACCCTAGCCCTCATTTGTTCGGGCCCCATTTCATACAACCCCGAGGTTGTGACCGTGCCCGACATCTAAGGTGCTTCGTGAATATCGCGTATCGACGATGGGAAGGAACCGACCCAACGTACCTTAGAATCCTGGTAGCTCGAAAGCCGAAACAAGAGATCTTATGGCTTGGATCTTTCTCCGATCAACGGTCCTGACGTGTCAGGACTTCTGCTTTCGCAAATCCGCAATGGAGAGGAGCGACCCCTTGTCGCTTAGAATTGCGATAGCCGAAATCGCGACGAGGCACAACTTGTGATAGTGCCTCCCTTACCCTTCGTCCATACGATCATCGACTGGGACCATGGGCTCAACCCCGGAGCTTCTACATTTCACGTTTCAGGGTTTCGGGCTATGGGTGCATGCGTTCACGAGAACTCCGAAACACCGACTCCATAAACAACTCAATTGGCCACTATTCTTCATGCAACTCCGTTATCGTCGTCGCCCGATGTCCGTTGATCTGCTCGAGTTATGGATCCTCGCCATCAAAAATTGATCTTTGCCCACTCGCTTGATTTGTTTCACTGCTCAATCTTTCTTGGTGCTGCAGACAATAGAATTGGGGATGGTCGACCAAACTTAGGCTTGGGAAGGTGAAGGTTCAGTGATGGAGGTAAAAAGAGAAGCCATCGACCTTAAGGTGAACAGAGAAGGTCGAGACTGATTTCTCTCGGGCACATTTTGACAGGGAAATTAGTCGACTAAAGGAAAATAGATAAAGAAAATATATGTCGGGAAGGAAAAACTATGATCGGGTCTGCAAAAAGGGGAAAAAGACAAACAAAATCACAGATTTAGACCAAAACCACAATCCATGAGAACAAGGCAATTTTAAGCGCTAACAACCTTTGACAAAGTCCCGTTAGTTTGCTGGTGTGCAAACAACGAATTTGGATCTTGTCCCTGTGTTGGTAAGCCTATGATCCTTGCAATAAGGTCTGTATATATAGAGATTGGCTTGTCCAACCACAAATAACCTACATGCACATAGGTTAAGAGAAACCTAACACATGCATTTACCTCGTTGATCCTGCCAAAATGTGGGATGTCGAACAAGTTTAGTATGCTTGCTCGCTCCAATCCTCTTGCCCAAACCTTTGGCACATGTATGCTATGTTTCATTGTTGGATCTGTCCTTAGTTCCCAGTAGTGGTGCGACGCAAGTTCAGGAAACTTCGTTTTGTTTGTGATATCATGGTATGCATATTTGAGCTGCAACACCCTCCCTATCATGTCTTCATCCACGATGACTCCATTCGGTATGTCGGGTGTCACCAATTCGTAGTAGGGAGTCTTCTGCAATGTCACTAGTGGGGCATCATATTTCCTTGGAGGAATATAGCCTCAAGGAAATCTTAGCTCCGACGATGATGCTCCCGGAGTCTCATCAACCTCTAGTTCTACTATTTTCACTCTTGTTCGGGCTTTCTTTGGTATGGACGTTATTCCTTTTGGTGGTGCCATGTTTGTAAATTGGTTACCAGTGTCAACTGCTTCGGCTCTGCAATATGTTTCTTGTCTCTCTCATACTCGCATGCAACTCTAAGTGACAATAACCAATGCTTGTCAACCCTTCGCGGCTTTTTTTCCCCTTCACTAGATGTCCATGTCCCTTCGTGCCTGAATTAGCTGTCTAATCCACCAGTGGTGTGATGAATGCTTTATTTAATGTTACTTTATTTCCATATCTTACGTTGGATTTGTACCTCTTACTACTAGTCTGTCACGATCCTGACAGATTTTTTCATTTATTGCTACACGTCGTTTTTATGTCTTGTCATTAATCGCTCTTTAATTGTTGTTTCCACCCTTTTAATGCCTTTAAAAAGTCGTTACAGTCTTTTCTATGAATTTCTTTTGTGGGTACCTAATTGTCTATGCATTGTTTATTTTATGTCTACAACCCTCACTTCTTCTGCACGGGTCTTGTTGTTGTATCTCCCTTACTTCTTACTGTCTTTCCTTGGTTTTCTTTTTCTTTTTCCCTTATTTTCTTTTTTTTCTTACTTTTCTTTTTATTTTGCCTACTATAATACAAAGGTTCTTGTGCAAGTCAGACTAGTACGCAGTAGGTCGGTTGTCCCTATAAAGTTCCAGGCGACTGCCACTCGCCATTCCTCTCAAGACTTCTCCATTCAGTGTTTCCAACTGTGCAACACCTACCTCTGTCTCCTGCTTAATCACATATGGTCCTAACCAATGCATTTGAGACTTTCATGGATGCTGCATAAACTCACTGTTGTATAGTAATTATAGTAATACTAAGTCCCCCACTTGAAATTTTTTATGTTTGATGTGTCTATCATGCCATTCATTTTCTCTTGCCTTTTGAACTTGATGATGGAATCCTGTAACAAATCGATCTTCCTCAAGTTGTATCAATTGTGACAATCTCTCCTCTATTATGTCAGAGTCTGAAAGATCAGTAAACCCTGCAACGCACAGGCTAGTCACGATAAAATATATCGGTATTATTTATTCTTTCCCATAGGCCACCCTAAAAGGTGTCTTCCTGTCAACTTTTTACTTGTATTCCTGTATGACCATAATACTATAGGAACCCTTAAGTCCCAATCATCCCTTCCTACATTGCAGATCTTTGTTAGAGTATTCTCCAAAATTTTATTAAAATCGTCTACTATCCCATTGGCCTGAGAGTGATATGGCGTACTCTTCCAATGATGAATTTGAAATTCCTTAGTCAATGTTGTAATCGTTTGATTCAGGAAGTGTGTCCCTTGATCACTGAGTAAAATTCACGGGCATCCAAATCGTGTAACTACATTCTCAAATAGAAACATTGCAACAGTTTCCACGGTGCAATCTATGACTGGTGTTTCTTCTGCCCATCTGGTCAACTACTCTATCACATTGATTATATACTTAGCTCCTGACCTTCTCGCTGGTGGGTTGATTGGTCCAACAAAGTCTATTTCCCATTTATCAAATGCCTGCAATGTAATCTGTGGGTGTAAAGGCATCTCATCCCTTCTTGATGGAATTTCCACCCTTTGAAAAACATCACATGACTGATAGTATTCTTTATCATCCTTATGAAGTGTGGGCCACCAAATCCCTACGCACAAAATATTTTGCACTATTTCTTCACCTACGTAATGTCCTCATGCAATCCCTTCATGCGCTTTTGAGAGTATCATTGGCCTTTCATGCTCTAACACACATCGTCTCAATATTGCATCAACACCTAACTTGTATAAGTTCCTTGCAATTAACCGATAGTCTATTGCTTTAACCACCAATTGTTTCTTCTACACCACTGTCATGTCTGGCAGGGCCATTCCTGTACTTAAAAACTGCATAATTTCTGTGAAGTAGTCGTCCACCATTTTAACTGCAAATAAGTATGCATTCGACAAGCCGTCATCTAGATTCCCTGTATCTTCTCCTGATAGTATGCGCAATAAGTGATTTGTTCCTACATTCAACTTCTTTGGTTTCACAACAACCTCAAAATCATATTCCTAAAACATTAGTAAACACTTGCATATCCTCCCCCTAACACTGGCTTGTTCACTAAGTATCTTAGTGTAGTATGGTCTGTATATATCTTAAAATGAAAACCCAATAAACAATGTCTAAACTTCTACAACACATATACCATTGCCAACCCTTCTCATTTTGTGGTAGTGTAATTATTTTTTGTTGTTCCCAGCTTTCAGCTTGCAAAAGCAATTGGGTGTTCTATGTCTCCTTTCCCTAGTTGAGATAGTATTATGCCTAATGTTATGGATGACACATCCACATGAATATGGAACTCCTTCTTCTAATATGGGAAGATCAAAATTAACACAGTCGCTAATTTCTGCTTCAATGTATCCAAGCCTTTCTAACAATCCCCATTCCATTGGAACTTAGCTTCTTTCTTTAACAACTTCTCCATAGGTGATGTAATATGTGCATAAACCTTAATGAACTTCCTATAGTATCATGTATGACCGAGGGTTTCTCTCAATTGTTTGACTGATGTGGGTGGTTGTAAATCTAAAATCACTGCAATCTTGGTTGGATCCACTAGTAATCCCTTCTTACATACCACATGGCCCAACAAAATTCCAAAGTCACACAGAAAATACATTTCATCAAATTTAGTGAAATCTGACATTGTATACATCTATCCAACATTAACCTGAGTACTTCTATGTTATATTTCAATACACTAAATACAGTCAAATCATCTAATTAAACTTCAAGGAACTTATGAATAAATTCTTTAAAAGTTGCTACACCTACTCTTGAAAACACTGCAGGTGCATTCTTCAACCCAAAATGAATCATTTTGTTCTAATAACCTTTCCCACTCAGTCGCAAATGTAGTATTATGTTTTTATTTTTGCGCAATCCTTATCTGGTGATATCCTAAGAAGCCATCTATGAAACAGTAGGCCTCCTGCCCCCCTACATACTCTAATACTTCATATGTGAAAGGTGTTGGAAATGGATAATGCAAACATGCATCATTTAGCTTCCTTAGGTCTACACAAATCATGATTCCCCTTGTTTTCTTATCTTGTACTACCATTGGAATTAGCCATTCCAATTCCATAACTGGTTCAATGATTCTTGCTTCCAACATTCGGTCTATCTCTGCTTTCAACTTCTCTTTATACTTTGTTTTTAACCTATAGGGTCTATGTCTCACCAATTATCCCCTTCATCTCTGAGAGCATAGTTGGGAATAGATATTGATACTCGTGTAGTAAATATGCAATCTACTCCACAATTTCATCATTCCAATAATCGCCTATCTGTGCAAACTTTGGGTTTTCCTTTGTCCCAATATTTACCTTCCATGCCTTTATTGGTTGTGCATACGCAACAAATTCAAACTCTGGCCCTTCTATTGCATGTTCCCCCTAAGTTTCAGGTACTTGTATATTCCTCATTGTGTTCTTCTTTAGCAACATTATACCATTCCAATAATTCATGAACAATCATAGAAGCTTTGTGCACACTACACACAGGTACTACCTCCATCGTCCCTTCTTCTAAAAAAACCTTGTTTCTAATGACCTGTAAAGTTGCATCTACTGATGGAGATTCATGTTCAAAAGTAAATTTTATCTTAAACCTTTGAATTAGTCAATCCCATTTTGTTGTTTCTCTGCGCATTTCTAGTTCCAAATACCAGTTCTTATGAATTTTATCCGATGTATGTATAAACCTGTGCATCCATTCCTTCTTTGTGATCGAACTTCATATGTATCTTCACTGCTCAACATGATCAATTGGATCATTATTATACAACATTTTTTTGCAGCAAGTGATACTACCTATTCTTTGACATTTAAAGCATAGAACTTTGGAAGAAAATTGAGAGAAAATCTTCTTGGGAAGGATCAACTCTAAAAAATCCCCAAATTACAAGCTTGTTTCTTTTTAGCAAGGTGCGACAACTTCACTTGCCGCACTCCACATCACTGGAAGGAGCGAAAATGTCACTTTTTGCTCAGGTTTAAGAGTGTGACAACCTTTGTACGTGGAAAAAAAGAAGAAATTATTGAAGCTTCTAGAAGAGAAACTTCGATGATGAGTTGTTTGTTGATCGGTTTGGATCATAGCCATCTCTCCTGATTTAGTGAGATCCTAACCTCCTCATGGCTTCCTCTCCAATCTATAAATGGAGGCATCTTCTAAACGGAAAGGCTAATAGGTGATGAATAATAAAATGATGGTGAATTGAGAATAGCTCTTGGTTTGTAATTGAGAGTTCGTGGACTTCATATTGGTCCTAAGAGATTTGGGCTAAAGTGTTCAAGAGATGGTGATGGAATTAATGGAGGTTGCTTGGGTATTGCAACATTGAACTGCTGGAAGGAGTTTGTCAATGCCAACGTTTGGTTGTAAGTTGATTCTTGATTTATTAATATAGTTATGCATTTTCCTTTCCTAATAAATGTTGTCAATGGTTTTTATTTGTATTTCTCCTTGGCTATTTACATAGATTCATTGAAATATATGTTTGTTTTTTACTTTCATTGGTTATGTTTGATCCTTTTTACAGGTCTTTGTCTTTAAAAGGCATTGGATCAAGCTTGGAGCTATAATCAATAAGGACAAACGTTAGTTAAAAAGGCATGAGTTTTCTATCCTTTTGCATTTCATTTGAATTTAAGGAAAGGAGTGTGTTATGTCTTGTTTTGTTCTAGTTTCAGGTTCGTTAACTAGGGATATTTGTTTATGACTGCATTTATGAATTTATCCACAACAATCACTTACCCCTGTATATTTATGCACAATATACTCAACCTCGGTACCAAATGTTACTTGCATTAGTCTTCCACACTGTGACCAGTCTTCCATTCCCTCCTTATGTGCAACCCACCCTCTGGTTGGAGTGGCCTTTAAGACAACATTTAGTGCCAACAGTCTTTGTTGTTTGGGTACCTGCAACTCAAACTCCTTTACAAATGAGCATATATCAGTCAATCCATCATACTTGGGTGGATCGCATAACTCCATTCCAATCCAACATAATGATCGAGTTATGTGTCCACATCGTCTAGTTGATACTTCATGCATCCTCCCTTGCCAATGTTCTAGACCTTCCTCGGAATCTGACACACATGAGATAATGCTTCTCCAACTTAGTGCACCATCTATAGTGGGGTTAACATAGTTATCCATCCACGCAATCATATTATACAAGTTGCCAATTTTGTTCCCTCTCGCTAGTTCGATATACCTCTTTCCTTCTGTTGGATCTAATGGTGCAGTAACCTTCAAGTTTCCTACCTCAAATATCATTTCCCTCCTCTTTAGATTAATGATTGTCTCATTGTTAAACTCCCATTCTAACCTTATTAGTGTTGGATATGGCTGAATATCATCCACAATCTCAATGAATTCAAAATATGCTACATTGCGCATGCCATCTATATTTATAGGTACTTTTGTCAATCACACAATTGTTACTATCTTGTGCTAGTTTTCCAACCTTAACTGAATAAGATACCAAATTAAATTGGGTTTCCCCATCATTTCCCATGTATAATTTGGTAACACATTTACATCATAACCCAAGTATAAAATAACGTTATCCACATCATATTCCCCAATCTGCACACTTAATCTGAACTCTCCATTGGTCCTGTTTTTATGCAGTACATGATTCACTACCCTTTGTGCGGAAGGAATTTCTTGTTCTTATGCGCAATGATCAATCACTTCACATAATGCATTCATCGCAGTTTCATCTTTCATCAACTCTACGCAACTTCTTAGAAATTATCTTAGAGTACTTACCTTCTCAAGCGACTTTTCTGGTATAGTACGATCATAGACAAGAGGCACATATGATGTTGATGCTACCTAATCTGGTCATATTATCTATTTTCTTTCCCTTTGATACATCTCCTTTTCTTACTGAGGGTAAAATTTTAGCATAGGTCACGCTGATTTCCTCACCCATTAATCAACATGCTTCCCTCCATTCGTCGCACCAGCCCCTGTTCTAGCTCTTACACGCGTAACAATTGATGCGTTAGGTCCTGCATTGCATTTCTCAATTGATATCTTTTGTACGTTCTGATTTGGGTTTTGGTTCTAATTCCCTCTTTCTTGCCACTTCACAAGTAGTTGAGGACAATATTCTGTCGCGTGATCCAATGCTCTACAATATGTGCAGGATGTACAAGGATTATGGAAGTCATTAGCTAAATGTCCTGGTTGATTAGAATTGTAACATATCATTGGTCCTCTACCTCCTCTACCAAAATTTCCTCTACCTCGACCCCTGCCAAATCCTCCTCGATTTCCTAGATTAAATCCTCTCTGATTGTTATACTATGGACCACCTCCCTCTGTCGTCGCATTCTCCTCCTAAATCCTATACATATATGAAGTGTGCTCTCTCATAAAATCAAATGCATGGAAATCCCTCTCTTTGTGCCCGACTGACTTGAAAAAGTTGAAAAATAAGTTCCTTGGCGTACTCTGGTATTTCTGTAGTAACGGACACTCAGTCAAATGATGTCCCCATTTCTTACATATTTCACAATATGCCCCTCCTGGTAATAGATTTGGTGCTCCAATCGCCAAATACTGTGCAAATGTTGGGCATTCGTCCTTAGGGTGGCCTTCAGTCCTACACTTGGTACACCATACTTGTTCCCACTTCTCCTTCCCTTTTGTAAGCTYTGCTAATTGAAGTTTTAAGGCATCTAACTATGTCTGGACTTGCACCATGCCCCCACCATCTCCTACAGGAGATGATTCTATCTTCATCGAAATCTCCAAAGCTTTAAGTTGTGATGCAACCTTTTGTTGAATCAATGGTTGACAAATGTGTGGTAGTAGTCCTGCAATAAACCATTCTTGTTGTTGTTGATCAGGTATCTGGAATGTCAACCTACCCATCAAATCCTTAAATATTTGATCATAGTCCCAAACTAACTCATTATGCACTTGTTTTATTTCCTTCAACTCCATAATGCACTGTGACTCAAACTTTGGCTTCTTGAACTCTTTCAACAATTCTTGTCTAATTTCTGCTAAAGTCCTTTCTTGTCCTGTAGGTGTGGTACTCTCCATTTTCATATACCAGACTAATGCGCGACCTCTAAAAGTTGTTTCCAACTACATAATATTTGCAGCCTCGTCTTGGACATTCTTTGCATACGAATATATTTTGTTCTAGGTCCTTCGACTCAACCCCCTAGAACTTGGGTAGTCTTTGTGTGTTGTCTAACCCTGCCATGTTGTTTTGTGTAGTACCTCCCCTTGGAAATTTTGGTTGACTCTGACTCAGCACATTTCTTCCACTGCTTTGGCTACTGCTACTTTGTCTTCCTTTGCAAACTATAAGTTCTTTTGACAAATCCTCAAATGTTACCTCTGATCTAGGTGATGCACATGGGGTCGTGGACTCGACACCGGATGCAGTCTGAGTAGGACTTACCAGTTCTTCTATTATAGGACTCAACTGCAAATTCTCTTCCTCTCCTTCTACGTGCGGTATTTCTATGATCTATAATATTATGCAATATTCTCTCCTCTCAAACTCACTACGGGACTACCCTTTCTTAGCCCCAGTCTTCAACCTCTTGTACCTTCTTCCACTACGTAGTACTCCAAACTCGTCTTCCTCTTCTGATACACCTTTTTTGTTTCTCTGCATCCTTAGTCCCTCCCTTCCTTCTTCATTTCTTCCTTCATTCTTTCCTACCTTCAGACTATCCTCTGGTCATCCCCTAGTTCCCATATGTGCGTGAATCCCCTTAGCAATCAGACTCCATTGTCACCACACACTTGTCGCACAACAACATTTTTATCCAGGTATCCAATGTTTTCATAAACCTTTTGCGCGGACCCTTAAAGAAATCCCGCTCTGCAACATTGTATGACTGGGTACAATCCACTACAAATTCTGCAATATAAACCCCAATATGTTGTCCAACCAGAAATAAATTGCATGAGAAGTCTTATTACTTACATAATTCAACTATCTTACAAATTTAGGAGTCCAGTTCCTTGGCACTATAGTTATATACCTTCCAGTATTCACCACTAATATTTCTAACCACTCAATTAAGATAATCAGAAATTTTCGAAAGAAAATATCATGCAGTTATGTGTACACATACCTTTGCATCCATTGCTCGTCGCTGATCCTAAGGTTTCTATTCTCTTTTCAAGAAAATTCGCGTTCCTTCCTTTCTATCCATTCAATGGTCTCTTTCTTAGTTGGCCTCCAAAACATTCCCTCAATTACAGATTTTGGGTCCCAACAATGGAACCATTTGTTGGCACGCGGTTGTAAGACCCTAGATTTAATTTATCTAACCAAAAAACCTTGTAGACATTGTCCCTTTCGAAATCACCTACATGCAAGTGAATTCTCACCCAAGGAATCTATTGGGGCTACATGAACCAAGTTTCTGCAGGGATGAGGGGATGTGAGGCCATTAGCATGTTCATTTCTACGTATCTACTTTGTGTGTCATATTATTTGTCCCTTTTCCCTTGATTAATTAGTAAACTTTAACTATGCAGCTTCAGTGTGACACAAACTTCAAAATAAACTTTTCACTGTAAAATTCATCTTTACTACACATCAATCATCTCCTACAAAGATCTAGATCTAGTTATGCATAAATAGAACATTCATGGACAATCACATAAAAATACATTCAGACATAGTATTTGACATTGTTCACCCAAATCTTGGGCTACTTCCACAATGACTGGCTTATTTATTGTTCTTTGTGCAATCATCTCAACCTTGCGCATTGCGCTTACAATAGATACATCATGATGCACTTCTCCATATTTCCTAGTCGCTCTGCAGTGCAAACCTCTCTTTGCAAACTCTCCCTAAACCTTCAGACATAGACTCTCTCTCATTATCAGTCCATTCTATCAATAGAAACAACCTATTCTCTCACTCTCTTAGCAAACCCCATTCTTCCCAACCCATTACATATTTATACATAGAATTTAAGGCTCAAAACCATATTCGCTTATCCCCAAACCCCTATGACAACTCATGATTATAACTTATTGTTCGGGCGTGATTTTCCTATATTTGCGCCTACATTTTTCTTTTACATTCACGATTGTTGTTCTTTCTTATTTTGCACGTCTAATTGCTTTTGATGCCTAACTGCTATCCTTCCTGCTTTTGCACACGCCCTCATTCTTCATTCTTCGAACTCCCTGTCCAACAATGATCTACCCACTACCGAGAAACAAATTATTTGACACTAAATTTGAAATTATTTGATGAAGTTTATGCTCAAAATGACATTTTTATTGGGGGGGATACCACTGGGATTTTACCACTTTCCTTCACCTTGGAAAAACACTATCAATTGGGGAAGACACTTTTGAAGATAATGACGAGGTTTTTCCAATGCATAATTACACTAGTGTTTCATAATTACATTTTTCTTGATTCATGTGTATAGTCTAAAAGGCTTAAATATATGTCTTAGTAGCTTGAGTTTAATCAACTTCTTTTGCCAAAATATTTCATATGTCAATAGGGAAGTTGCAAGATACCAGATATATAAAATATGCAGAACA
>ML834906.1:15495-56303 GCA_009831015.1 Picea engelmannii
AGACACAACATTTATCCTGGGAAACCCTCTAGGGGAAGAAAACCCAGCAAAAACTTCCTTATCATAAATAGCTTATACAATGTTCAAGAGATAACTCAAACCAATACAGAAAGTCCTCCCCAAGAGATGCACCACTCTTCTTCAACTCTCTCCAACTTGTGATTGAAGCTTGCCTCATAAGAGAATGAGAAAGTGAGTTGTGTGTTATAAGTGAGGCGCTAGCCTCTTATTTATATCAAACTGGCATGTGTGAAAGGTCACAATATGGCAGGGACGACCTCTCACTCTGGGTGGGTAAACCCACCTTTAATTAATTCTGGGTCTTCCATTATAACTGTTGGGGCTGAATTCTTATTCTGCACTTTGTAATTGTCCGATGACTAATCCGCAAAAGGGGATTTGGTCCTTATACAATTACCGACATGATTAATCCTCAATGGGGATTAATCCAATAAAAATANAAGGGTATTCTTCATCAGCATTAGGCGAGAGAGGTCTGCATCATCAGTGGCATCTGGAGGACAGTATCATCAATATCATCTTGAACCATTGTCTAGCACATTTATGAGTCATCAGAATTTTTCTTCATCAACAACATCATCATTCTCAAAAGAATGCTATCATCATTTGCATCAAATATGTATTAGTAAAAATGATACCTCGTTACAGCACTAGGCTGTCACATCACAGTACTACACTAGCTCAATGTCACAAAAGTTAAGTTGGTAGCTCAGTGTCAGTCACATCTTGCTTTACGTCTAACAACTAGGTCATAAGCAAGTAATATCATCATCTCGCTTTACGTCTATCAACTAGGTCAGAAGCGAGGAATCACATTCTCATGATTTACGTCTAACAACTAGGTCAGAAGCATGACTCATCTTGCTTTACGTCTAACAACGAGGTTAGAAGCAAGGAACACATGAACATCTTGCTTTACATCTAACAACGAGGTAAGAAGCGAGGAATGATAGTGTCATGCTTTACGTCTAACAACTAGGTCAGAAGCATGACTCATCTTGCTTTACATCTAACAACTAGGTCATAAGCAAGGAATCAACAACGTTCTGCTTTACGTCTAAAAATTAGGTCAGAAGCATAACTCATCTTGCTTTACATCTAACAATGAGGTCAGAAGCAAGGATCACACAGCATCATGCTTTACATCTAACAGCGAGGTCAGAAGCATGACTCATCTTTCTTTACGTCTAACAATGAAGTCAGAAGCAAGGATCACATGGCGTCATGCTTTACATCTAACAGCGAGGTCAGAAGCATGACTCATCTTGCTTTACGTCTAACAACGAGGTCAGAAGAAAGGATCACACGGCATCATGCTTTACATCTAACAGTGAGGTCAGAAGCATAACTCATCTTTCTTTACGTCTAACAATGAGGTCAGAAACAAGGAATACATCTACTCCCCCTTTCAGGGAAGGTCCTTTCGGACAATACCAAGCTTATCTCGAAAGTGTTCAAACTTTACATGAGATAGAGGATTAGTCATCACATCAGCAACCTGTTCATCCGTGCTAATGTACTAGAGCTTCAAGGCTCCTCTCTGTACCATGTCACGGATGAAATTATAGCGGATTTCTATGTGCTTCAACCTGTCATGGAACACAGGATTCTCTGTCATTTTAATACAGCTTTAATTGTCACATAGAATCGCAGTTTCTCTCATCTCCAAATCAAATAGGTCTGTCAACAACTTTCGAAGCCATATAGCTTTGCAGCTAGCAGAACATGCAGCAATGTACTCTGCTTCTGCTGTGCTGAGAGCAATACTGGATTGCTTCCTACTCTACCATGAGATCATAGTTGATCCCAAACTGAAACAGTATTTGGAAGTGCTTTTTCTGTCAGCAATGCTTCCTGCCCAATCTGCATCAGTATATCCACTCAATGTGAAGTCATGATCTCCATCATAGATGAGACCATAATCTATTGTACCTTTAAGGTACCTCATCACATGTTTTACAGCCACTAAATGAACACGTCTGGGCTCTACCAGAAACTGACTCAAGGTGTTCACTACAAAACAGATGTCTGGTCTAGTGTTCGTCAGGTACATCAGTGATCTAATAAGCTCTCTGTACAGAGTGGCATCTATCAAATATGACGAAGTATCGACCAACAACTTCAACTTTGCTTCCATGGGTGTATTCATGGACTTGCATTCTAGCATGTCCAATCTCTTTAAGATTTCAACCGTGTACTTCCCTTGGTTAAGGAAGATTCTCTTTGGACTCTGCCATACCTCAAGGCCTAAGAAGTAATGCATTAGAACAAGGTCTTTCATTTCAAATTCTGCGGCAAGTCTTTGTTTACATTCAGTGATGAGATTTTCTTCTCCAGTTAAGAATAAGTCATCCACATACAGTAATAGTATTACAGTTTCATTCTCCATGATCTTGAAGTAGAGATTTGAATCTTCTTTACTCTTGGTAAAGCCCAAGCTCGTCAAGAAACTGTCTATACGGCCATACCAAGCTCTGGGAGCTTGCTTCAATCTGTATAAGGCTTTCTTCAATCGACAGTCATGAGACTTCCTGTCTTCAACCTCAAATCCTTGGGGCTGCTCTATATACACTACCTCTTCGATAACACCATTCAGGAAATATATCTTCACATCCATATGGT
The DNA here is from genome assembly GCA_009831015.1 of Picea engelmannii. Taxonomy (NCBI): domain Eukaryota; kingdom Viridiplantae; phylum Streptophyta; class Pinopsida; order Pinales; family Pinaceae; genus Picea; species Picea engelmannii. Next base: position 18,139 of record ML834906.1, read on the forward strand.
ACAACTTCCACTTCATCTTGGCAGTAAGAGATATAATGTTTCTAATCGAAGTGTATCTGGCCACAGGAGAGAATGTCTCTTCATAGTCGATTCCTTCCTTCTGGGAAAAGCCACGAGCGAAAAATCTTGCTTTATATTTCTCAATACTTCCATCAACAGCATGTTTTATCTTGAAGAGCCATTTTGATGATACCACATTCTTACCTTTTGGTCTGGGAACAATTTCCCATACATCATTCTTTATTATGGATTGATATTCCTCTGTCATGGCATCTGCCCATTCCTTCTTCTGGATTTCCTCTTCAAAACATGTAGGTTCCTCATCAAGTATATTGCATATCAAAGCCATGTAACTGGAGAATGGATTTGGTCTCTTCACCTGTCTTGTGGTTCCTTCTAGAACACCATACTTCTCTCCATCTTGAATAAGCTCTCTTTCCCAAGCAGGCTTTCTTTTATGGGAGAAGTTCATTTGAGGAGGTTCTTGAACTTCTGTGATATCATGATCTTCAAGAGTCTCCTCATCAAGGGAAGTTATGACTTCCCTTACATGTTCTGTAGCTCTGGGAACTTCCCTCATGGATTCTGTCGTCCTGGGATTTACAGGTTCCTCTTCATATACCTCTTCAAGCTGGCATCTTCTTGATTTATTAAGTGCAGCTTCTTCATCAAAGGTCACGTCCCTGCTAATATCAATATGGCGGTGACCAGGTATGTAGATTCTGAAGGCCTTGGATACCTCGCAGTATCCCACAAATATTCCCTTCTTTCCGGAGGGCTCCATCTTGTTTCTTTTCTCTTTTGGTATATGGATAAACACTGGACAGCCAAATATTTTTAGATGACTTACCTATAGCTTCTTTTGGTGAACATCTCTTCTGGTGTCTTGAACCCAAGTGCGAACATCTCTTCTGGTGTCTTGAACCCAAGTGCACTATGGGGTAATCGGTTTTGCACATAAACAACTGTCATTGCTGCTTCTTCCCATAAGAACATAGGAAGATCTTGATCTTCACAGCTTCCAGCATGGTTCTGTTCTTCCGTTCAGCTACACCGTTTTGTTGGAGATCTTGATCCCAACATCTTTGCATATATTCATGAATTCTTTTGAGGTATATTTTCCTCCATTATCTGACCTGAGTATCTTAATCTTCCTTACAGAAGGGTTCTCTTATCAAGGCTTTGAATTCCTTGATCTTGTTGAATACTTCAAATATATCTAGGTCTTTTATGAGAATAATCATTAAGGAATGATACATAGTATACATACCCATTATTGGAGGATGATGGCATTGGGCCACACACGTCTGAATGGATGAGTTCCAATGCTCCTTCTTCTTTGTTTTCCCTCTTTGGAAAGGGGTTCTTGATGTTATTCCCTTGCACACATCCATTGCATATGCCTTCCTGATCAACCTTGAGTTCTGGTAAACCTGTGACAGCTTTGCATATGTATGGTAGCACCTTGTAGTTGATGTGAGCTAATCTTCTAGAGTTCACATGGATTCTTCAATAGCGTGGGTCATGGCAGCTTCTAAGTGACCCACCTTCTTCTTTTCCACTGATGATTGCTTCATTTATGATTTCTTCTTTAGCATGTTTCCTTCTGCAACCTTCACTATAGCTTCCTCATGTGACCTGTAGCAAGGTCAACAAAACAACAAGCAAGAATAATATCCTTCTTGATAATATAAAGCAATAGCATGAAAAATCATCATAGTAGCTCCTTTAGAGCTTATTACTTATAATTTAGCAAAGATTAAAGGTAAGGAATACAATACGAAATGAGGTCAACACTCTCTTAGTGTTGTGACCAAGCATTCTTCCATGGCAATCTGAAACTAAAACACGAGGTTTCTCCTAGAGGAGGTGTTATTCATATCAAAAAAAATATTCTCACATGTTATCAAGTATAATACTTTATGACGATTTCTATCTCAACTAAAGTCATTTACTTGTCATGTGTACCTTTGAATTTTGATTAATCAAACCCGGAGCCTTGTCCTTAAGAGTGAGTGCTTTCTTTTCTTCCAGGTCTCCTTCACTCAAGTGATGAGTAATTTCTTCAACCTGTCTGTTGTACTTAGACAATATGCTATCTTGACAAAAGGTTAGGTTAGAGGATAAGCTCTATGATCAACTTTTCAATCCTTCTAATAATTTGATCATAGCTTCAACATGCAACATTGATTAAGATAATGTCATGACAAATAGATGTATATTAGAATAATCACATCTGGGTTGCATCATTCCTCTGAATGTATTGGATCTTGAGATCCTTCTGGATCTATGTCAAAAGATCCCTTCTCCTGCAAATACTCTTTAGGGTTTAACCATTAACCATATGTGAGTACATACCTCGGATAACATTTGTAGGTAGTGGCTCCATCTGATAGCAGTGGTAATCATTACCAAAAACTTCAAGAGTGATTGCAACTGGTTCTGCGGCTGCAACTACAACTGCAACAGGTACTGCAACTGCAACTGGTTTTGAGACTGCAACTGCAACTGCAACTTAGGGATTTATGAGGAAACACTAATTTTTCAAATTTCGAATTTTAAAATTTTGATCCAAGGGATAGATGCGCTGGGCTGAGGCGAGTTAGCTGGTGCAGTCAGAATTTTGAAAATCCAACTTTTACTCCTTCAAATCTGATCTACGGATTTCTGGACTGGTGCTTCTAGTTTTTTGGTACTTCTGGTACGTACTTCTGGTACTCTAGTTTTTTGGTACTTTGTGAAACTAGGGATTCACTTTCTAGGAGATCTAGCCACTAAAAAGGTTCTCTCTAAGTGCCAAAATGATCTTTGGGGGAGGGCACAACTTTCTAGGAGGTTAGGGAGATGAAAATACTCACTTTTGCAAAACCCTAATTTTGGAGTACGGTAACAGTGACGTTTTTCCTCTTGCAAATTGTGCTTTTTTCAGGTTGGCTCTGATACCATGTTAATGTTTATGCCATTATTATAGTTCTTTGCATTTCAATATATAAGAGCATAATAAGAACAAGATCACTGAGAAATACACATTCACAAGAGACACAACATTTATCCTGGGAAACCCTCTAGGGGAAGAAAACCCAGCAAAAACTTCCTTTTCATAAATAGATTATACAATGTTCAAGAGATAACTCAAACCAATACAGAAATTCCTCCCCAAGAGATGCACCACTCTTCTTCTCCTCTCTCCAACTTGTAATTGCAGCTTTCCTCATAAGAGAATGAGCAAGTGAGTTGTGTATTAGAAGTGAGGCGCTAGCCTCTTATTTATATCAAACTGGCATGTGTGAAAGGTCACAATCTGGCAGGGCCGACCTCTCACTCTAGGTGGGTAAACCCACCTTTAATTAATTCTAGGTCTTCCATTATAACTATTGGGGATGACTTCTTATTCTGCACTTTGTAATTGTCCGATGACCAATCCGCAAAAGGGGATTCGGTCCTTATACAATTACCGACATGATTAATCCTCAATGGGGATTAATCCAATAACAATAATAATAATAATGACATGATTAATCTACAATGGGGATTTAATCCAATAATAAAATAATAATAAGAATTCTCTTCGCAGTTACATTATTTCAACAGGAGGAATATATTTTGATCCACATGTCTTTAACTAATAGATAAGATAAGATAAGATAAGATAACCTACTATAATGGAATCTGATTCAGGTTAGACGGATTATCCCTCATATGTGTAGCTTTGTATCAAGTATCGGTCGATTGATCCACCCGACTATTGGGCCCCACCCAACACCCTCATTTTCTTCTAAGGATTCCTTGTTTTTGAGTGGCTTCAATGGGTTGTGCCAACATGATGGGACTATGATGGCTCCCCTTTCCCAGAAGCATGGGTTGGATAACCAACCCTATAGAGGGAGACATATGACAACCCTTCCTAGTTTGGTTCAACATTATTTCACCATTACAAAAAGAGGCATCAAGGAGTGAGAGGCTCCAGAGTCATACAAGCACTTATGTAGGTGTAGGTCTTGAATTTCCAGGGTGATATAAAATGATGGGGTGATCTAGTCAATACAATATGGAAGGTTTCCCAATAATCTTTTAGGTGCATCATCTTGGAGGTTTATTAGGTCATCTTGCAAGTGGGATGGCATCATCGCTTAAGATTATCATATTTGAAACTTGGGAGGAAGTCCTATATTTATATGGTTGAGGTACAGGGGCTTGTATATGAGGTTATTTATTGATTCCCATAAAGGTAAATATCTCTTTGGGAGTTTCCACCTGTTTAGGGTTGTGTGCAGGATGCCTTAAAACTTATGAAAGACGCATGTGTATTTTCAGTTTGCTAAGATCATACCCGATATAAAAAGGTGCTAGTGCCTATGGGTCACCATGAATAGTTTTGGTAGCATATGGAGGCTTCATGAGAATGGCACCGGGATGCCATGGTGCTTTGGGTTTCTTGGCTGCTTTGAAATATCCTCTAATTGGAATTGTTGGATTCTTGAAATTAGAAACTTTAGGTGTTGCTTCTCTTCTAGGGACTTGAGAAACTATGGGAACCTCTTTTCTTGTGTTCTCAATCTATCTGGGTACCTCCTATCTTCGAAAATTAGAAGTCTCCAGTCATGGCATCAGTTCATACTTCCTTCCACTACAACGAATCCCTGTGATTTGCTCTCATTTTTGCTCCCTTTTTTTATTCCAAAGTCGGTTTTAGTGTATTTTTATTCAATTTTTTGAAAAGCCTGGTGCTATTTATTGGGATGGAGCTATTTATGGTGTTTTTTGCACCGACCAAAAAATTTAAGCACTAATAGCGCTGGAAATTGCGCCCCATTTAGTGCTAGAAATTGTGCCCCATTTAGCGGTGAAAATAGTGCCCCCTTTAGCACCGAAAATAACGCCCCCTTTAGCACCAAAAATAACACCCCTTTTAGCACCTCAATTAGAGCCAAAAATTGCACCAGAAGTAGCGCCAGATGTAGCCAAATTAGCCTAAATAGTTAATTAGTTGAGGTGTTGGGGGTTAAGTGTATAGGGGATTTGAGGATTATGTTATTTAGGGATTTGGGGTACAAGGATTAAGGGTTAATGGATTAGGGGTTAGGGTTTAAGGGATTAAGAGTCAAGAACTAAGGGATTTGGCGCTTATGGGTTAGGTAGTTTAATGTTTAATGGATTAGGGATTATGGGCTAGGGGATTGATTTTTGAGTTCTTAGGGCATCTGGGTTTATGGATTAAGGGATTAGGTATTAGTGTTCAGTGTTTAAGGCTTGATGGCTTAGGGGTTAGGGAATTTAGGGATTTTGTGTTAAGGTATTAGTGATTAACTAAGGTTGAGGGCTTAAGGGTTAATTAAGGGTTAGGGCTTGAGGATTTAATATGGGTCAATGGATCAAGGATTAGGGAGTTAGGACTTTGTCATAACTCTCTTGAAAGTTCATGTAACCTCTTCCAACATGTCAATCACCAATGTCATTGATCCAGATTATTTTTGGTATGAAATGAGAGAGGAGATATAATAAATAAATGTACAAAGATATATCAGATATCCAATAATATAATAGAAATGTATCATAGATGCAACCATAAACACAAATATACAATAATACACAAATTTCTATTAATGAGAGAAAATGTATAAAGACTGTAAAAATACAGAGTGAAAGACTCGCTAGAATGGTGGCAGCTTATCTCTGAGAAGAGATGTCATGGCTACTCGCATTCGCAAGAAGATAATTTTACAATGAGGCTCCAAAGGCCTTTTTATATGGGGGGTCATTTATGATAAAAAGGCCTTTGGAGCCTCATTGTAAAATCATAAATAGAGCATGTGGAAGTGCCATGTTGTTTATGAGTCTCGACTCCACAGTGTCATTGTCGAGACTCATAAAGAACATGATGCTTCCACATATATGGTTGGCCCAAGAGAACATCACATAGATCCAGTGGGGAAACATCACATAATACCTAATCCTTGAAGGGTTGGATTCCATATGACAATTGACACTGTTGGTTGACACAAAGATATCTTCCCTAGCAAAGCCACCCAATGTTGTATGGGTGTGGGTGTGGTGTTTCCAACAATTCCAATTGTTTGACGACCTCTACTGAGATGAGGTTATTTTGGATTTTTCTATCAACAATAAAATTCAACGGGGGCCCCTTTTCCCACATCTATGAATGAAAAAGGTGCTCCCCCTCTTAAGGATCGGTTGGTTCTTCTGGTTGAATTGTTGCGGTCACGAAAATAGCAGTGGGGTCTGCGTCGATGATCTGTCTTTTACCAATATTTTCAGAATCATATTATGAATCAGGGTCTAGCTCCTTGTCTTTGATCTCGACCACCAATGAATATTTTGAGAGACATTCATTGGTTTTGTGCCAAGGGATTTTGTGGAAATCACACCATTTTCTGGTGTCCTTCTTTGTCTTCCCATGACCCTTATTTTATTGTGCCTTGGACTGGTTTTCAATAGACTTTTTGTTAGGGCCATATTTATCATACTTTGTTTGTTGCATATTTATAAACCCAAACTCCCATTTTTTCTAGTGCTTAAATTTCTACTCGATTTTAACAACATATCAATAAGCAACATAGAGTGATGAGATGTCTAGAAAATCCATTTCAGTTTGGATGTATCTGTGTAGAGCCCCATGGTATTTCATAACCAAATGTCATTTGGAGTTTTTGATACCCATCTTGGTGCAAAAGGTATGGAAGGTATTTTTGAACTCTAGAACTACTTGGCCCCTCTCTTGCCATAGTTTGGTCCATCTCATGTACTGTTCCTCATAGTTTCCAACAGGGTAATACTGTTCCTTTACCGCATCCACAAAAAAATCCCAAGTGGGATCAACCCCATATATTCCAAAATCCTTTGTGGAACTTTGCTCCCAATAAGTTTCCCACCAATGTTTGACATGAGGGAGAGCCTTGAGGAGTGTGAAGGTGATATTTTCCTTATCGAAGATATTATGAATAGAGAAATAACCTTCTAGCAGATTTAACCATTTTTCTAGGGAATCTACATCTATCTGTCCTTCAAATATGGGAATATCAAAATTAACTTGTACCTTGAAAGGAGAGGTGCCTCCAAAGTGGCCACTTGATGAAGACACACATGTTTTTATTGGTAGGCGTTGAAGGATGTGGGAAAAATTCTCCATCATTTCATCCCTCTATCGCGTGAGAGATTGCTCAACCAAAAAATTGATAGAATCGTCTGCTCCATCGTTTTTATTTTCTTCCACCATGGAGGGTTTCTTAGGCATGAGAAATCAATTGTCTTCAAGAGAGACAAGCTTAAGACCCAAATTGCTATACTTGGACTTCATCGAGGACTTGCACTGGAAAAAGAAAATGATCAAGAGCAACCTGCTCTGATACCACAGATCCATATTATTTTTGGCATGAAATGAGAGAGGAGATATAATAAGGAAATGTACAGAGATATCCTAGATATTAAATAATATAATAGAAATGTATCAGAGATGAAACCATAAACACAATGATACAGTAATACACAATTTTCTATTAATGAGCGAAAATGTACAAAGATTGTAAAAATACAAAGTGAAAGACTCGCCAGAATGGTGGCATCTTATCTCTGAGAAGAGAAGTGATGGCTACTTGCATTCGCAAGAAGATGATTTTACAATGAGTCTCCAAAGGCCTTTTTATCATAAATAAAATCCAAAACCCTAACCCCGGAAGATGAAAAACCAACAGTTTTGTGGACCCTCTTTTGGGTAGTTTGGTGTATCAACTTCCCGCGACGTAACTTTGGCATACGATCTCTGTTTGGGGTGCACGATATCTCATTGGAAAGGTATCATCGAGGATATTCATTTAGGGGGTTAAATTAGAGCCTTTGGATGTCATTAAGAAGCTAGATCCCAAAAACCCTTCATTTAGTCCCTCAAAATGGCCCCAGAAGTTAAAAATTGCTAAAAATAGTAAATTACCAAAATTGCCAGAAAACTATTTTAAGCCAGTTGGAAAAGGTGGGTAGCCACCGATATCCACCTAGATCAGTCATCCACTGATGTTGCACGGTGAGCAGTGAATAGGGCCATCTTTGAAATTTCTTCAAAATGTTCTTGTATGCGTTGAAATTTGACATGGTTATACTAGACACATGACTTGATAGTATGCAAGGGTTTCAAGACTCAAGGATACCTGATGTCCCCGCATAATCTTTGATATTGTCCACATTTGCATAAACGTTCATGATGCAATCTCATTGTCATCATCTGTCATTCACATCTACGGAATTCTTATCGAAACTCTCTTGCAATGTCATGGAACGTCTTCCAGCATGCCCATCACCAATTTCATCCACCAATGTCACACAGTGAGCAGTGAATGGGGTTTAGCACCAGATGTGCCTAAATAGTTAAGTAGTTGATGTGTTGGGGGTTTATAAGTGGATAGGGGCTTTGAGGATTATGGGATTTAGGGATTTGGGGTACATGGATAAGGGTTAAGGAAATAGGGGTTATGTTTTAAGGTTTTAAGGGTCAAGAGAAAAGGTGTTTAGCACTTATGGGTTAGGTAGTTTAATGGTTAATGGATTAGGTATTATGGGTTATGAGATTAATGTTTAAGTTCTTAGGGAATAGGGTTTTATGGATTATGGGATCAAGGATTAGGTTTTAAGTGTTTAAGGTTAAATGGCATGGGGTCGATTAAGGGATTTATGACTTTTGTGTTAAGGGATTAGTGATTAACTAAAGTTGAGGGATTAAGGGTTTAGGGATTAGGGATTAAGGCTTTAAGGGTCAATGGATTAGGGGTTAAGGGTTAGGTAAAAATTTGACATGGTTATATTAGACACATGCCTTTATGGTATGTGAGGGTTTCAAGTGTCAAGGATGCCTGATGTCCCCACATAATCTTCGACATCGTCCACATTTGCATGAACCTTCATTATGCAGTCTAATCATTTTCATCATTCGTTGTTCCCATATACAAAATCTTGGTCACAACTCTCTTGAAATGTCATGGAATGTCTTCCAACATGCTCATCTGGAATGTCATCAACCAACTCGACACAGTGAGCAGTGAATGGGGCCAATGTTGAAATTTATTCAAAATGTGATTGTATGTGATGAAATTTTACATGGTTTGACTAGGCGAATGCATTGATGGTATGGGAGGGTTTTAAGACTTAGTGAAATCATTGATAATGAATATTGACGTTTTGATATGAAATAGGAAACTAAAATTGAACTTCAATTTATTAAATTGTCACCTAATTCTGGGTAATTAAAATATTTTATTTTGTTTAATTATTTTATGTTTAGTTCTTAATAAAGAAAAATAAAAAAATTATGCCCAACATCAAAATGCAAAAAATATAAAAATAATGAAGTTAACAAATTTTCTTATTCAAATCATTGTGAGATACATGCTTATTCAAATCATTGTGAGATATGTGCATTAGTGATGTCTTCCATTGAAAAATGCACGAAGACCATTTGTGGTGTCATAGTGCTTTGTTTGACAATATATATATTCTTTTTTCATATACCACATGAGCTAATTGATCCCTCTTTTCACAAAGGCTTTTTTTTAATTTCTTGAAGCATGACATTTTGTCATTTGTGATTTCGCTAACAACTCTTAAATTTTCCCTCTTGCCTCATCTTGCAATAACAGTCCCCTAAATCAATTGCCTTACATATGGCTGGCCTATTCTATATGTTACCCCTCATATTATATGAGGCATTGTACTAGTTTGAAGACCCTGCCCAAGMAGGTTGTATTTGGAGGATGTGTGTCTTGATGKCTATCGATTGTGGATTTGATACTTATTGTTTCATTTAGCATTATCTCTTGGGGAATCATTTCATATTTGGAGGCTTTCATGTTACATGTGGATATTGATATAGAACTGGGCTTGATGAGGGTCTTACATATATGGTTCACTCTCTTTTTACCCTTATCACATTCATGGAGAGGGATTCATGAAAAGTGTTTTTTTCATTCGATGGTTGAGATATATTCATGAGGAGTGCCTTAGCTTTGGGGCCCTATTTTTAGCATGTGGTTGAGCTTTCAAGGAGSTTGGATAACTTATATCATGTAATTCTCCCTTGGTCATTTGTCACATTTATTGAGGAGGCCTAACTACCCTGCACATATAAGTTATAGAGTGCCCCATGGTTTTGAGATGATTGATGGTATTAGCATAATGTTTCATGCTCTAGGACATGGTTTTTGGGTTTTTTTTAGATTGGTTTAGTGGGATGTTTCACCCTTTATGTGTATTTTCCTAGGTTGTCCCACTTTTGGCCCTTGGTTTGAGGAGATATGGTTGTTTTCACATGAATTGGTACTAATGGAACACATTTTGAGGACAGCCATCTCTTTAAGGGGGTTGTTATGACAACCAAGGGGCCACTATTGCATGCATTTCCATGAGATCCATCATTTGATGAGTTGGTTATTGCATTGGAGGAAACTCCCTCACTAACCTTGCTATCTTGGGCACTGTTTTGGAATTTTTAGGTTGTTGACTCATTAAACAAGTGGAGTGCTACCCTAGTTTCCATATGGGAACATTTATTGTTTATGTAACTACCTTACACTAGTCAATGATTTATTGAGAACAAAACAACAGTACAAGAAGAAAAATTTTAAGGAAATTTAGTAGGAATTTTACAGAAACAACTCTGAATTATTGGTATATCTAAAGGATATCTACTTGAATCCAGTTGGTTAAGAGTGGGATAGTCGGGATCTATGTTGTTGTGTCCTTTTCATCACTCCAATGAGAAAAAGAAGGGCACTTGCAAGTCTAGTTGGGCCTACTAAACAGGACAGAGGTTAGTGTATGAATCAAATGACTCAATCACATGAAATAAACAAACAACTAAGATAACAAAAACTAAAGAAATAAAACTAAAATGCATGAGGAAATTAGAACCAAAATAAATCAAACAAATGACCAATAATAATGCCATCAATGGAGAAGTATATTAATGGGAAAACACTATAGAGAAAGGGGGACTTATGGATCCCCTCTTCCTCCTTGGGAGGGCTCTTGAATCCCCTATGTGAGAGCTCTTCTTACAAATGCTAAACTAGAAATCAAATGGTGAAGAAATCCAAGCTTGTTCCCTCAAGAGGTGAGGTGAATAGCCTAATGAGATGATGCTAGTATGCTCCAAGAAGAAAAGAGGTTTCTTGTAAGATAATAGAGGTATCATAACAATACAATGATATTCTTGAATTATGAGTGCACCAATAACCTCTTTTTATAGAAAGTCTTTGAGGAAATATTCAACTGGTCTTTAGTGTGAACAAGGGGTCCATTAGGGCACCCTTAGGTCTTTGACCACCCCCCAACTCACATTCATCTTGGATTTGAGGGTCAAATCAAGTTGTGATATGGTATAGAAGTGGGTGAGGGGCCGACAAGAACCATAAATGCATCATTCACATGAGTGCGTGGCTTTTATCGTACACAGTCGCACATCGGGCGCATGTGTGCACTTATGGCTTCTTTAGCTTGTGCACGTGCGCGCGCTTCCTGTAGTGTCATTGTGCATGTAAATTTATTGATCAATTGTATAGTTTGTGTGAAATAATCTCTGTGCATAGATCTATTTCCCTAGTGCGCAGTGTTCTGTTTGACCTGTGAAGCTTTGTGCTAAGAAAGAAAGGTCAGATCTAAAGAAGAGAGGTCAGATCTGAAGAAAAAGAGGTCAGATATATAAGAAAAAGGTAATATATATAATCTTTGTTCTTTGATAAAGGTAAGAATAGTTAAAAGTATTAGATCTGGAAGCTTTGTGCTCTATAGAAGTAAGATAAGTGAAATTTTTTGTTTCTAAAGAATGGATCTAGGTATGTTTGATAGATTCTATCCTAGCTTCAAAACTAGGGCATTAATAGATGAAAGAAAGTTTTATATGAATAGATCTGATAAGTATAGTGATATATATGTTATACCTATGCATAGAAATAATTTTGGGACTAACCAATGGATGCAGGATCCTAGAAAGAAAATTTTCCAGGATAACCGTTATGATCCTAGCACACAGTACATGAAAAGTTGGGGATCATTGAAGAGAAAGAGAGGATTAAATCTTTGTTACAATTACAGAAGGCCTGGACATATTGCTAAGGAATTCCCTGGGTGAAGACCCAGTTGTCTTTGTTGTATGGCTATGGACCATGAAGTATTGGATTTCCCTAGAATGATCGCTAGACTTGAAAATCTTAATATAGAGAAAGCAAAAGATCAAGAGACCAAGATTATAGAAGAAACCCAAAAAGAATCAGAAAATATATTTCTATAGATGAGAGATACCTTGAATGACCACCGACATGCTAGGCTATCAGAGATCTTCAAGAAGAAAGAACATATCGAAGTGAGAATAAGAGACTTCGACATTGACTGTGTTTTGGATGAAGAAACATAGGTGAACATTATGACAGAAGGAACCTAGAAGGCTATAGGAAGACCTGATTTGACCCCTTCATTAGGAGGAATAGGGTTATTCAGAGGAAAGCTGGTAAACCTATGAGGAAATCTCACTTAGATATCTATGAATTCTCATTGAGCTTCGACAGAAGAAGATTTTGAGATTGTTAAGTTCGTGGAGGACAAGGCCCTGTTTACTATGTTACTTGGTAAACCTTGGATTGAGAAAGATAAAGCCAGAAAATAGGAAGTGAAAAAGGACCTAGAAAAATAGAGACAAGAGTTAAGAGACTTTGTGACTAGAAGGATCATGCATTTGATTGAAGAACACGAGAACAGGTCAAGCGTTCTTGACCCCAAGAACTTGGATGACGAAGTTGACAGAATGCTAGAAGAACCATAGAGGATCGAAAAATATGTTGGACAAGTAATACCTATGGATTTGAAGAAAGAATCTCAACACTGCGAAGTTACCATGCCAAGAGAAGAAAAGAATCAGAATGAAAAAAGGATGATCGAGACGAAGCTCAGTGGGAAGAAGGCTAGAAAACTCATGAAGAAGAAATCGAAGTTGGAGAAATTACAGAACGTTCCAGAAGAAACCCCACAGAAGGAAAACATGCATAATTTGAGCTTCGCCGAGATAGAAGAACAACGACATATGGCACTTCGCCATGTCGAAGTAATATAGCCATTAGAAGACGATATACTCCATTGATGGCCTGAACGGCTTGAAAGAAAGTTATGACCTATTACCTGACCATTAGACTATGCCATAACAAATAGATCAAGACTGAATGGACCCTCCTATTCATTGCAAGAAGTCTATTACAACTTTACTTAATTATTTCGTCGTGCCATGCCCGAAAGACACTTTTGAAAATTGAGAACTTGAGCTCACAGAATACCTACATTGTGGAATAGTGACTACCCCGTATTTCTCTCTACTCGATTATGATACCTTCAACCCATTGACAACCTGAGAAAGTGATCCTAAGCTTACATGTCTGACGAGCTTAGTGCAACAGAAGAATCAGTGAGATAAGTACTCTCTAACTTAAGAACCAAAAGAGTTATGTCGGAATGAGGAATTTCCACCGGAGTCCAACCCTTGTCGTCAACAGGAGTAGAAGCTTCTCCATCCACTGCTTGAGTTGGACCATCCCGACAGACCACTGAGAATTGTGCTAAACATAGAGATGACATCGCGAACACCAAGATGATCCCAAGCATATTTCCCTCTTACATACCTCCTTTGAAAGGTGAAATCAACCGTGACAGTGTGCCCCGATTATGACTATCCTATGATCACTACGTACCTATCGAAGGGTCTGCGTGCAGTTCGCACTGAGCAGACCAAGCTCGTAGCATTGAAGTTTTTTCAACCTTGGTGAACAAAAATCCTACAGTATGCTTGCCCTGCACAAGTATCTGATGATGAAAAAGGGGAATAATTCCAAGATTGTCCCTCAGCAATGGACGATGAACCTCATATAGTCCACATTACTTAATGTAATGAAGATTTCACACTTTCGCAGGCACCAAGAGGTGAACGCTTGCGTAAAATTAATAATGGAAAGCTGCCATGGGGGATATATTTGGTTGAACCAACGTATAATGATTGATCCGACACTGATCAATCAGATCACCGGGCTGAGCATGCAGGACCCTGACCCGCAAGACTATTACCCTAGAAAGACTGCAGATCACGCTCTTTCAAAGAATATTAAAGAGGCCTATGGAAATGTTGAAAAATGCACATGAGGTTATAAGGTAACCTCTATTGACAGTGGTGCAGTGTACCTCACCTGTCAGATGATCGCAGGAAAGTTAGTCTGCAAGAACAGACTGATGCAAGTATCTAGGTTTGTAGTTGATCTCACAGGAAAATGCATAGAAGGAGTCCAAAAAAACTGGTCGAAGTACTTAGTGGATCAACTCGAATTGGATTGTAGAGAAGCACAAGACCAAGGATATGAGTTCCACTTCAGCTGGCTTCTCATCCTGATCACCTTCATAGCATGGGATATGCCGGAGAATGTTGTTTTTCCTGAAACCCTACCATTTGAACCATTGGCTGCGAAGTTCAGTACATTATGGTACACGACAGATATGAACAGGCAATGGCAGTCGAATACCCTCTTTCAAAGATACTACATGCAGTTGAAGACCGCGATACAAGCCACACCTTGCATTACTCTAAACACACTCCACAGATTTAGACCCTTAATGAAGTTTAGTGCAGACTGCCAATTCATATACCTGACTCCACGCGCTGATGAGCACCAAGAACAACTACAGTCCTATTATAAACTGACAGAAGAAAACCTTGTAGAGATCACCAAGGAATGGTCAACGAACCTCTTCATTGCAGCAGATCCAGTAGATATTTCAGATATCAACATCCCAGAAGCTGCGGAGGACACACTTGAGCCCAGTAAGACAAAGAATACAAAGAAGACAAAGGAGACGAAGAAAACTGAAGAGGTTCAAGATGTGGATAGTCCCTCTGTAAGGATAGCTTTCATCACACCAGATGAAGAAGGTAACGATGAAGACCTAGAAGAAGTTGAACAGAAACCAGAAGATGAAGTCGAAGTTCTAAAGAAAAGAAAAGGGTCACCTTCGAAGTCTTCCGTTAAGAAGAAAGAAAAAGAAGCCATGACCAAGATGAAGACCACGGTCAACCCCGATGACTTCAACTTTCTCCTTGCAGCTTTGAATGAAGCCATAGAAGAAATTATAGAAAAGAAGGAGGCCAAGCAACATACGATGTATGACAGAATCGAAGTTGAGCTCCAAGGCATACAACGAGCCCTCCAGTCTAACCGCCCAGTCTCCACTGCACCTGTGCCAGAAGGAACACCTGAAGCATGAGATGAGTCAGTTCAACTTCACAGTATTGTCGACCTAGTCGAAGTACACCTTTGAAAAGAAGAAGAAGTAATAGTACAGGCCACCCAAGCCCTAAAGCACACACATGAGGAAATCATAGAGAAATGCCAAGCTGCACAACAAGAGAAGGAGGCCATCCAAGAGAAGTTTTATAAAGAATGCGCAAAGATAAAAAAGGAGAAGGAGTAACTTCTCGTGAAGCAGATCGAGATCAAAGAAGTTGTCAACAGAGAATTTCACTCTATGAATGGCTTAGAACAGAAGGAAGAAGAACCCATAGAACACCAAGTAATGAAGCTTGTTGAAGTCATTCAACAACTACAACAAAGAGTAGTAGAACTAGAGCTCCAATCCATACCAAGTACTCCACAAGAAGAACGTGACCAATGAGAAGTGAATGCCCGAAGTAAAGTAGAAAGGATTAAGGAACTCACTCAAGAATGTAAGCAATTAAGTAGTAGAAGTGAGTAGATACATGAGAACCTATCTGAGAACCCTGAATTGAATAAATTGGAGTCACAGCTCCAAGAGGCAAAGTACCAAGTAGTGAAGTTACAGGTACAGCTCAAGGCCCTAATGACCATAGAGAAAATGAAGAGGTCCCACGAATAGCATGTCGTGAAACAACAGATTCATATGATCCAGAGCAAGGTCATGGAAGTGACGCAACAAATTCAACCTTTGCAGGATAGGGAATGTAAACTATTCTTAGAGATTGAGAACCAAGGGACAGACCTGGAATAGGTCGTGAACATAGCAGAGCAGCACTTAGAAGGACCATTTAGTAATGCACTCACTCAAGATTTTGTCGAGCAAGAAGAAGTAGCAAAGAAACAGGTCGAGTCACCCAGAGAAGAGTGACTCGGGACGAGTCACAGGTGAGTGTTGGGGGCCTGTTGGATCTCAACCAAGTTTTGAGGAATACTTGGTCATAGTTGATTGTTTGGCACTTCGACTACCTATCAAATATGGAGTGCATAATGAAGCGGAGATCACGGGATCTCGCCACCTTTTGTGGAACCTTTTTGGTTTTTTGGGGAATATTGTAACGGGAAAGGGATGTCGTCCCTTGTTTAGTCCTTTTTCTATGTATAAATAGAGGTCTAGGCCATGTAAGAAAGGGAGCCCTGTCTAGTCGATGGCTTAGTGCATAAGTTGGATCTATGTGATCAGAAGTCTGTGTGACTGTAAGAGCTTTGTGCATGCTATAATAAGTGTTGAGTGCCAGAGTGTGAAAAGACTTAGTGCTTGGATCTACCCAGGGAAAGAGGATCTAGCGAGTTGCGCAGATCTCTTGTCCTATACGGGGTAGGATATTGGAGGCTTATTGTTGTAACTTCTTGACCAAGATAATATAAAGAAGACTTTGTGGACGTAGCCCCAAGGTTGGCGTGAACCACGATAACACTGTGTACTGTGTTGATGTGTTTGTCTCTCTCTTGCTAAGTGCTTTGATATGTTTAGATAGATCTATTGATGCTTTGTGCTTATGAGATATGATTGCATGCTAGATATGATACATAAGATGCTAAGTGCTTAATCTATTGAGTATAACCTGATTATCATTGCTAAGTGCTAGATATGAGTAATTACTGAGGTGATCTGTGCTTTCTACGAAGTGTATTAATGAATGTATGTTAGGAAATAATTGATGTTAAGTGAATTGTAAGCAATATAATCATAGATTTGTGTCTCGACTAAGGTTGCAAACACATGAGTCTTGCAACCACCCCTTCCTTTACCTTGGGTGAGACTTCATCTGCTTCGCAGGTGTTTCCGAAAGGGTCGGTAGTTAGGGCTTTGTTGGTGCGCTTTTGAGCGTTGAACCCTGGGTCTTCCCTTGTGCCAACAAAAAAAATGTTCTACTAGTTGAAGATAGGAAAAAAAATCTATTGAGTGTAATTTTGAACATACCAACCACACTGAGAGGGGTGAGGTGAATCAATGTAGGGATATTTTTACACTTCTCTCAAAACTTAGTTAGAAACCACTTCAAATATTATTATTCATTCACAATTAGCTACTTGTATATAACAACACCATTCATCGATAATAGAGAACATGAAACCATCCCCATAATGAACCAAAAAAACACCATATATATGTGTAATCTTTTGTATTGTGTTGTTACATGAGACTACAATCTCTGGGGTTTATCATCACCAACTGAAAAAGAGAAAAAAATCTAAGAGAGTACCAACTCTCAATAGAATACCCGGCTTGCAAATCTCAACACCAATTGAGATGTGAGGAATCTAACCTTAAAGTACAAGACCTAGCTTGTAGATAGAAGACAATATGTCCAACCTGTACCAATAACCTGTCACAATCTATACCAATTAACATGTAATATCAACCATGTACATCAATCACTCACACAACTTGTACCATCACAAGTGCATCAACTATGCACAACACAACCTGTCACATCAACATGTCTCCTCTATCAAATCAGATTTGATCTCATGGATCTTGTGCTCATGATCACAATAGGAATACACAACATGAATACCATACATCAAATGCCAACAAAAAATACCAACTATGTTCCTTAACAAATATGATATATGAAGCAATATTGAACAACCAATACCATCTCAAGAGCTAAACCCTAGTTTACAAAACATACCTCAAACAAGATGTGCCATATCTCTCGTAAATAGACTCCAACCATGCATTAAATATTATGCCAATATAACCAACTATGAACCAATACTAAACTTCAGTAGATCTGACACAGATTAAATCTATAGGAAGCCTTAAACTTCCAAGAGGGCATCCAACCAATTTACAAGCCAAACCCTTACGACCCAATTCATATACGACCCAATTCTCTTGTCCGTAACGAAAGACCATGCTCAAGTTCTTTACAACCGCAGGACGCTCGAGAAGATTTCGGACGACAAACACAATTTCGTTAACCCCTATACCTGCCATCCCTTCGACATTTGCAATGTGATACCTCCGACTGAGCTGAGGCAACAAATGCACCGATACATCATCGAAAACATCACAAACTACCTTGAGGTCATTTCAGCGGATTACACTAAACCCTTGAACTCGACAGATATGAAACATATGTTGAATGATTTGGTTATAGTTGTTGGGCATTGTAGTCCTGGAACTGATTACAGCAATACTCTATCAGGAAGACAAAGTTAGCGTGATAACTAAAAGAAATGTTGTTAAAGTGTTTGTAGATTTTCTTGGAAGTGATATTGTGGATGAATACGATACAGAGGTTAAGTTGCTCCTTCAAAACATTGTGTGCAATGCTTCATAAAGCGCTCTTCCGTTATGTGACATTAGAACATCGAGGATTATAAATTATTGAATATTGAAGGTTTATAATGTATTCTAATCCCTAAACTATAAGTCTTATACAAATTGTCCAAGACTCAATTTGTTATTTGCTTCTGCAAATCTTATGTGCATAATTCCAAGAATTCAACTTGCGCTTACATATTTAAGTTGATTTGGAAGATGCCATTCGGGTGATTTTTTTTTATGTTTCCCTTATGGCTTGCCCACAATTAATAAAACATATTACATATTTTTTTAGGAGTAGTTATCTTAAAAGTCTTTAGACTTTTTTGTATTATTTATCATTCAGTTATATTTTACTATATTGAACAATTAAAATATTTATATATTAATTAAAATATTTATAGATTAAAAAGATAAATTTAATATTTGTAGGTAGATAGGTGTACAACTATAAATGGTCATATTAAATGGACTTTTAATCACACATGGGCTTGGGATTTTAATGGATTCTATTTCATTTCCTCATAATATTTTTCTTAATCTGAAGAGATTAAAGGCTCAGATTTTAACCTTGCTTTGGTTTTTGGGTTTTTCTAATTGTGATTTAGTTTTTTAACTTTATTCAATCCTTCTTACAATGCCAATTGGATGGTGAGTGCATTACGATGGGTAAGTGGAGCCAACCCTTATGAGTTGTGCAGTGTCGTCTAGCCCCCTTAACATATATCAATTGCACAATAAGTTATTAAATTAAATTAAATTAATGGGGCGGTGTCCTAGATCCCTTAATACATATCAATTGCACAATAAGTTATTAAATTATGGGAATTTTTATTTCGTCAATCCCTTTACATATGCTCACAATTGCACAATAAGTTATTAAATTATGGGTGTTTTTATTTCATGAATCCCTTTACATATGCTCACGTTACATATGTGGTGTGATGTGAGCACATTGGCCAATGAAAACAGAAGGAGAAAGAAGAGAGAGCATGTGAGAGCAATGGAGAAGAGGTGTAACCCTAACAATGAAAGGCATGTGATCTATGAGAGGTTGTAGTTGAGGTGATATCGAAGTAGCTTAGCTATGAGGAGAAAGCACCAGTGACACTGCGCTTTACTCTTTTATTTCCTCTCTTCTTTATATGTTGCTATTGGATTGAAATAATATTTAGCATGTCTAGAATGAAGGGCCACTCAACTCGGTCATAATCCTTTTCAATGTCAATTTTGATGAAGAAAGGCTCTAGGCTAGTAGAACAAGCCCATTCTATGCCCTCCTAAATAATAATAACATTATAAAGATTGTACCCCACCGACGGATGAACCTCATATATTTAGGGTAGATGATCTTAGGTATAATGTGCTTCAACCAATAGAGTGATAACATTGGCCAATATTTTGTAGGAAGTGTTGAGTAGAGTAATAGGCCACCAATTGGTGATTATATTAGGGTCCCTAGACTTCAGGATAAATCAGAGAAGTACCTAGTTAATTCCCCACATGGAGCATTATATTAGGGCTTCCTTGTCAACACAGTCATGATCAAGGCCAATAAAATACCCTGACACCTTTTAGAATTCACATGGAAATCCATCAAGCCCAGGGGATTTGCCATC
This sequence comes from Picea engelmannii, assembly GCA_009831015.1. Classification (NCBI taxonomy): domain Eukaryota; kingdom Viridiplantae; phylum Streptophyta; class Pinopsida; order Pinales; family Pinaceae; genus Picea; species Picea engelmannii. Next base: position 38,334 of record ML834906.1, read on the forward strand.
GACCATCTCATGGAGGGTCATGGCTAGCTCATCCAGAGTCAAAGATAGGTCACAAGTCTGTTGGTGTTCATCAGAAAGATTGCAAGGCACCACATCTAAACATTTTTGGGTAGCTTCCAACCACTTAGGGAAAATGCCCTAGGACTGGAAGAATATTCAGTGGTGCTCAACAAATTCATGTTCAATCTCCTCTTACTTTTTCATCTGACCCAGTGAGATTTTGAGGGAGACAATGGATTCCTCGACTTCTTTGTGGCCAGGAATTTGAAAAAGGATTTGGTGGGCATGTCAACTAACCTGAGATAGAGTAGTGACAACAATATAGAAGATGGATATGCAAGAAACATATCTATTTGTGGTGATAAGCAATGAGCACTACTGAGTTTCCCTACATTCCAATGATTAAGGCCTTTGTTATGGGCGACTCATCCCATGGGAGTGAATTGATAATGTTATGTTTTAGTAGCCTCGAATGGATTTCTTGATTGGAGTGCACTAGGCACATAATATGTAAGGTAATATTATGGTTTTCATCCTAAATGGGTTGTACAATCAACATATCGACCGTGGTGTGGAATGCATGATCTACGAGGTACGATGACTAGTGTGTATATGGCATAATAATAATTGGTAAAAACTGGTAATTATTATAGCGACTGGATGGAAAGGCTATGTGCTCTGACAAATATTACAGTAGCGTGACGGTGATGACTTGGCCTCGAGATATGTGGGTGAGATGGGACCTAATCTTTTTCCCCCATACCAATTGATCCACCACTTAAAATATTAGTCTCGGTACATGAATGATGGGGATGAGGAGCCAGATCAATACGATCGTTGGATGTTGGGAACGAATCGGGTGAGCCTACTCTATGATAGGGACTGTGTTATGGATAAGGTGCTATACACTGCGAAGCTCTGGGTTTAGAAAAAACATCTCTCGAACTGCCTATTACTCTTTTACCATTCCCTTTTTTGTTGCTACTTCATCTTCTACGCCTGTCACTAGAATGGGGTATACGATGAATTATGGTTGTTATAGATTCAAAAGGGATGCTTCTAGTTAAATTGAGTAATCAATCGATGATGTTGGATATTTCCTAAATGCATCTAGCTCAACATCTGATGGATCATGTTCATTGGAAACACATCATGCCATTAGTGGTAATGTGGTCGATAGGGAAATATATTATCCATCAATAGAATGACTCCATTAGTGTCTGGGACCACCCCTAACTACTACTCCCATAAATCGAATCAATCACTCACAATCGATGACCACGCACCTCACACACATTCTCGGTTGAGTATGGATGTGCGAATGCACGTATGGGATGTGTGAAATTAATAATGTGGGGATGGGAAAATGTTGGGGAAATAATGGGAGACTAATAGAATGTGGAATGATGGGTATGTTGGGGAATGCAGATAGACTGGGAGACTGGAGGGGTAATTCATGGGGATTGATGAATGCGTAATCTTATCGTGACGTGAGCTGTGAATGAGTGGTACATGATCTGTCAGTGAATGATGTGATGTTTTTCTCATAATCTGGGGCATTTGTCTATGGTAACGACTATCTTGTAAGATGGAAGGGTCAGCTTTTTAGGTTGCATTATATACATTATTATACAAAAATTGTCTTAGCAACTTCTCAAAACAGGTGAATCGTAAGTAAGATCATGTATCGGTTCCAAGAAGACATCCTCCATCGGTTCCAAAAAAAGTGACAAGAATACATCGGTTAAAAGAGAGACAAGAAGATTCCATCGAAGGGTATGTGAGATGTGAGTATGCATGGGACATAGGCTGGTATGAAGACAAGATATTTATTGGCAATGAAGGGGATTCTATTCTAGACAGATGTTGACAATTGTGTATTGAGCTAAAGGCGTATTGAATGCGGACTGAACGGGTTCAGATTGAACTGACTATGGGGCGTGGATGCAGGTGCATGATGTCCACCACTATTTCAAAGTGAGCCAATGTAGAAATACCTGAAAAATTAATCAAATAGTTTCCTTTTGCATCTCTTTTGTAGGATCTGGTTTGCGCTTCTTGCATGACCAGGAAGTCAATATTCCTCTGCATGAAATCAACTTTGAGATATGGCATACAATTGGTGTAGGAGGAATATATTATGTTCCACATGTATTTAACTAATAGATAAGATAACATAACATGACCTAATATAAGGGAATCTGATTCAGGTTAGACCGATTATCTATCATATGTGTAGCTTTGTATCAAGTATTGGTCGATTGATCCACTCGACCGTTGGGCCCCACTCAACACCCTCATTTTCTTCTAAGGACTCCTTGTCTTCGATTCGCTTCAACGGGTTGTGCCGACGTGACGGGACTATGATGGCTCCCCTTTCCAGGAAGCATGGGTCAGATCACCAACCCTATAGAGGGAGACATATGACAACCCGTCCCATTTTGGTTTGACATTATTTCCCCATTACAACAAGGGACATCAAGGAGTGAGAGGCTCCAGAGTCATACAAGCACTTATGTAGGTGTAGGTCTTGAATTTCCAGGGTGATATAAAATGGTGGGATGAGATAGTCAATACGATATGGAAGGTTTCTGAATACTCTTTTAGGTGCATCATCTTGGAGGTTTATTAGGTCATCTTGCAAGGGGGATGGCGCCATCGCTTAAGATTATCATATTTGAAACTTGGAAGGAAGTCTTATATTTAGATGGTTGAGGTACGAGGGCTTGTATCTGAGGTTGTTTATTGATTCCCATAAAGGTAAATACCTCTTTGGCAGTTTGCACCTGCTCAGGGTTGTGTGAAGGATGCTTTCAAACTTATGAAAGAGGCATGGGTATTTTTAGTTTGCTAAGATCATACTTGATATCAAAAGGTGCTAGTGCCTATGGGTCACCATGAATAGTTTTGGTAGAATATGGAGGCTTCATGAGAATGTCACTGGGATGCTCTGGTGCTTTGGGTTGCTTGCCTGCTTTGAAATATCCTCTAATTGGAACTGTTGGCTACTTGAAATTAGCAACTTTAGGTGTTGCTTCTCTTCTAGGGACTTGAGAAACTATGGGCACCTCTTTTCTTGTGTTCTCAAGCTATTTGGGTACCTCCTATATTCGGAAATTAGAAGTCTTCAGTCATGGTATCAGTTCATAATTCCTTCCACTACAACAAATCCTTGTGATTTGATCTCATTTTTGCTCCCTTTTTTTATTCCAAAGTCAGTTTTAGTGTATTTTTCTTCAATTGTTTGAAAAAGATGGCAATATTTATTGGGATAGAGTTATTTATGGCATTATTTGCATCGACCACAAAATTTAGGTGCTAATATCACCGGAAATTGTGCCCCATTTAGCGCCAGAAATTGTGCCCCATTTAGTGCCAGAAATAGTGCCCCCTTTAGCGCCAAAAATAATGCCCCCTTTAGTTCTAGAAATAACACCCCTTTTAGTGCCTCAGTTAGAGCCAAAAATTGCCCCAGAAGTAGTGCCAAATGTAGTCGGATTAGCCTAAATAGTTAATTAGTTGAGGTGTTGGGGTTAAGTGTATAAGGGATTTGAGGATTATGGTATTTAGGGATTTGGGGTACAAGGATTAAGGGATAATGGATTAGGGGTTAGGGTTTAAGGGATTAAGGGTCAAGAGCTAAGGGATTTGGCGCTTATGGGTTAGGTAGTTTAATGGTTAATGGCTTAGGTATTATGGGCTAGGGGATTAATGTTTAAGTTCTTAGGGAATATGGGTTTATGGATTAAGGGATTAGGGATTAGTGTTAAGTTTTTAAGGGTTGATGGCTTAGGGGTTAGGGAATTTAGGAATTTTTTGTTAAGGTATTAGTGATTAACTAAGGTTGAGGGCCTAATGGATAATTAGGGATTAGGGATTAAGGATTTAAGTTGGGTCAATGGATCAAGGGTTAGGGGAGTTAGGGATTTGTCATAAATCTCTTGAAATTTCTTGTAACCTCTTCCAACTGGTCAATCACCAATGTCATTGATCCAGATTATTTTTAGCACGAAATGAGAGCAGAGATATAATAAAGAAATGTACAGAGATATCTTGGATATACAATAATATATTAGAAATGTATCATAGATGCAACCATAAACACAAAGATATAATAATACACAATTTTCTATTAATGAGAGAAAATGTACAAAGATTGTAAAAATACAAAGTGAAAGACTCGCTAGAATGGTGGCAGCTTATCTCTGAGAAGAGATGTGATGGCTACTCGCATTCGCAAGAAGATGATTTTACAATGAAGCTCCAAAGTAATTTTTATCATAAATAAAATCCAAAACCATAACGCCGAAAGATGAAAATCCAACAGTTTTGTGAACCCCGTTTTGGGTAGTTTGGTGTATCAACTTCTTGGGAGAGTAACTTTGGCATACGATCTTCGTTTGGGGCGCATGATAGCTTGTTGTAAATGTATCGTCAAGGAGATTAATTTAGGGTGTTCAATCAGAGCCTTTGGCTATCTTTGAGAATCTCGATCCAAAAAAACCTTCATTTAGGCCCTCAAAATGGCCCCGAAAGTTAAAACTGCTAAAAATAGTAAATTACCAAAATTGTCAGAAAACTGTGTTAAGACAATTGGAAAAGGTGGGTGGCCATTGATATCCATCTGGATCAATCCTCCCTACTTAGGAAGAAAATGTCTCCATTGCGTTGAGTGCCTAGGGGAGAGAGAAAATCGTTTGTTGAATCTGCATCTTGATGAGTTGCTTGCCTTGTTGGAGAAGTTGCACTACTTAGCTTGTTAATGGTTGTCACGAACCTGTGGCTAGAAGGGTTGGACCATTTTAACCAGTCAGGCTACATGATATGCCTGTGTGTGGAAGAAATATTTACACTTTGCTGCAATCTTGTCGACCTGCTTCTATTGGATATAAGGTGCTTGGGCCGAGGTTGTAGTGGTTGCAGTATCATTTTGTTCACCTTTTGAATAGATTGTGAAGAAGATGGATTTTGTAGTATGAGATACTACCTTGCAGCACTGTTTAGGTGGAACAATATTCAAAACTTCCTCTTGTATTCTGTAGAGATAACCCCCCATAGAAACAATGACACTGTGGGGTCAAGACTCATAAACAACATGGCTCTTCCACATATATTGTTGGCCCAAGAGAACATCACAGACATCCAATGGGAAAACATCACATAATACCTAATCCTTGAAGGGCTGGATGCCATATGACAATCGACACTACTGGTTGACACACAGATATCTTTCCTGGCGAAGCCAACCAATGTTGTATGGTTGCAAGTGTGGTGTTGTCGACAATCCCAACTATTTGACAACCTCTGCTAAGATGAGGTTCTTTGGCTTCTGATATCAAAAATAAAATGCAGCGGGGTCCTCTTTGCCCAAATATGTGAATGAAAAAGGCGCTCCCCCTCTTCAGGATCTATTGGTTCTTCTGGTTGAATTGTTGTAGTCGCAACATTAGCAGTGGGGTCTGTGTCGATGATCCATCTTTTACCAGTATTTTCAGAATCAAATTCTAAATCATGGTCCGGCTCCTTTTCTTTGATCTCGTCCACCAATGACTGTTTTGAGAGACATTCATCGGTGTTGTGCCAAGGGATTTTGTGGAAATCGAACCATTTTTTGGTGTCCTTCTTTGTCTTCCTGTGATCCTTATTTTATTGTGGCTTGGACTGGTTTTCAGGAGACTATTTGTTAGGGCCTTATTTATCATACTTTGTTTGTTTCATATTTACAGACCCAAACTCCCATTTGTTCTAGTGCTCAAATTTCTACTCGATTTTAACAACATATCGATAAGAAACACCGAGTGATGAGATGTTGAGAAAATCCATTTTCAATTTGGATGTATCTGTGTAGATCCCCACAATATTTCATAACCAAATGTCGTTTGGAGTCTTTGATACCCAACTTGGTGCACAAGGTATGGAAGGTATTGGTGAACTCTAGAACTGTTTGGCCCCTCTCTTGCCACAATGTGGTCCATCTCATGTACTAGTCCTCATAGTTTCCAATAGGGTAATGTTGGTCCTCATAGTTTCCAACAGGGTAATACAGTGTGGACTATGATTTGTGTATAGGGAGGAGGTACAAGAAGAAATAGAGTGGGGATGAGAGAGGAGAGTCGTGTAGTGAGCCAGAGGGGAGAGAACCTTGCGCACTAGCCAGAATTATGGAGGTACCATATCTAGGAGGAGAAGAAGATGAGTTCCATTCCATTATGATAATAGAAGAGCCAACAAATCCTACTTAGACAGGATCCCGTGCCAAATCCACAACCCCATGTGCGTCACCACATTAGAAAATAACATTTGAATATTTGTCAAAAAATATTGTAGTTAGCCAAGGATGGTCGATTAGTAGTAGTCAAAATAGTGGAAGTAGTGCATAGAGTTAGAATCAGATTCAAATATCATCACCAAGAGGAGGGACTACATCAAAAAACATGGTCAGGGTGGATAATACTCTTAGGTTTCCTGAGCTCCAAGGAATTGGGTCAGAGGAGACAGAACAACACTTGTTTGTTTGCGAGATGATTTGGGCTAAAAAGAATGTAGATGATGAAGTTGTGAATATTGCACAATTAGCAACAACATTTAGAGGTCGTCTTCTAGTATGGTATATGAAGTTACAGAGCACCATGCCTATAGGATAGGTTAGGAATTTGGCAGATATTAAGAAAGCATTGTTGAAGGAGTTCAGTAAGCCAAAGGCAGAGTCATGGTACATCACAGAATTGAAGGAGATAAAACAAGTACAAAGAGAGTTGGTATGGGATTACGATCAAATATTTAAGGATGTTATGGATATATTAATTTTCCATATCCTAGACCAAAAACACAAAGAATGGTCTATTGAGGGCTTCTACCACACATATGTAGGCCATTGATCCAACAAAAGGTTGTGTCATAATCCAAGGCACTAGATATTGCGATGAAAATGGAGTCATCTCCCATGGGATACAATGGAGGAATGGCACAAGTTTGGACACAGTTGGTTTCATTGACAATTGAACTTGCATAACTGACAAAGGGCAAGGAGAAATGTGATCAAGTATGGTGTACAAAATGTAGGACTAAAGGCCACCAGAAGGATGGATTCCCAACATTCACACAATATTTGGCAATGGGAGCACTGAATCCATTTCCAAGAGAAGGATATTGTGATATATGTAAGAAATGGGGCCATCACCCAACTCATTTTCCACTAATACATAAGTACAAGAGTACACCAAAGAGCTTGTTTTGCAATTTTTACAAATCTGTAGGACACAAGGAGAAGTATTTTCGTTCATTCGAATTAATGAGGGAAAGCACATTAGATATGTATAGGATCTAGGAAGAAAATGTTGCAACATAAGTGGGGGGTCCACAATACAACAATCAAATAAGTTTCAACCAAGGGAACAAAAGAAACTTTGGTTGATGCCAAGGTAGAGGGAATTTTGGAAGAGAAGGAAGAGGATCGATTATATGTTACAACTGTAATCAACCTGGACACTTTCTAGAGGTAAAGTGCTACAAGGCTTATGTATAAGGAATGATTCAAAGGTTCATTTGAGAGAAACATGGAGCTGGCAATAGGCCAAAGACGTAGAGATGAAAATGTGATTAGAAAGACACGATGAAAACCCCCTTCAATGTATTTTTTATGAGCCCAGAGAAGGTAATCTCGATTGTTTTTTCACGTTTAGAGATTCTGAAAAGCCATAAAATAAGACTCCATTGGGGTACCTTTTTTGAAAATAGTCTAGTTGGTTTGAAAAAGGGGTAAAATAGCACCGAAAAGACATCTATTTAGAACCATTTTAACCAGTGTGACATAGATAAGATCACTCGACAATCTTTTCAATTTTAAGGAGTTTGAAAAGAGCTTAACTATGGACTCACATCCTTTTTCTAGATTTCGTATAAAATTTACTTAGGAGAACTCTCCTGGTGAGACAAATCTCTCGAGGTGTACCTTTTTCCTCCTTAATCCACCGGTCGAAAAATAGGATAAATTCATGCCAATAGATGTTCTTTTGTAACAATTTAATGAGTGTGAAGGAACAAGGTCACTCGAAAATCTTTTCAACTTTAAGGAGTTTGAAAAGAGCTTAACTATGGACTCTGTAGGGGATGTTCTTATGGACCAATTTAACGAGTGTGAAGGAACAAAGGTCACTCGAAAATCTTTTCAATTTTAGGGAGTCTGAAAAGAGCTTAACTATGGACTCCGTGGGGGTTCCTTTTTCATAAATTTAGTCCCTCGGGCTTGAAAAAGGGTTAAACTTATACCCAAGAATACTCTTCTAGCAAACTGAAGCTCCTATAGTATACCTTTGTTCATACAAATTACCATCCGAACTGAAAAAGGGGTAAACTATCGTCGGACATACGTGCCTTCAAGTTTTAGTTTGGTGAGCGTGAAGGACAACAAGATCGATCGACAATCTTTTCATATTTATAGAGTCTGAAAAGGGATTAAAGGAGACTCCAAAAGGTTACTTTTCTCAATAAATCCCAATGAGATCACTTGTACCAAGAGAGAGAAGCAAGGGCTCCCATGCCCCCATTGGATAAACCAAAGGATCAATTGTTGAGACCAAGTCTCGAGAAGGAAAACATGATTGCATAAGTTCCTTCTCATAAGAAATTGAACACTGAGGATAAGATGCCACATAATTCACCCGTGGTGGGGTAGAGTCTACACGAACACTAGGAACATATAAAAGGGAAACCTGAACTAACGTCGAATTAGGATGGTGATTATCAGATGCTAGCTAGTCGATAGTGACAATGCTTCCTTTATGAGGGAAATGCATCACCCGGAAAAGCGTAGACACCAAAACATTCATAACATATACATAATCATGCCCAAGAAGCATATTGAAATATAATGGGCCTTGCACCACTATAACATCAACAAGAACCCCCAAATATTCACTAGGACGTCTGTTAAAAGCCAACACCTCATGCGAAGGAGACACAAGCTCGGGAGATCCCAATACTTTCCAAACCGAGGAGAATAAAATACTTGCAGAGGATCCTTCATCCACAATACATCGATAAATGTTTGTTGAATGAACTTCAACCTTTATTTGAAAAGGTGAAGAAGAAGGAAGACAAGGCTCATCAAGGTCATTCTAATCAAATGAAATCATCCTAGGGCTTGGAGGCGGTGTGCTCGAAGTGAGCGGAATGGCCCCTTATTCTGAAAGTACTGAACTGGAAATGCTAAAAACATAGTCAATAGACACATCACTCCCAAAGAGAGGAGTGGGTTCAGCCGAAGATTGCATCAGCGTGACAACTTTGGTAGACTTAACAATCTCCAAGAGAAGAGTGGGATTAGTCGAAGACTGCATCAGCATGACCACTTGGTAGACTTGACACTCTCTAAGATAAGAGTGGGATCAATCGAATAATGCATCGACGTGACCACTCTCTCAACCAATGGATGAATAGCCTATGAGACTACATGGTCTAAAGGCACCTCATCCCCCAAAAGAGGAGTGGGATCAGCCGAAGATTGCATTGGAATGACCACTTCATCAACCAAAGACTGAATATACTGTGAGGAAACCTTAGAAGACTCAGAATGAAAAGATCTTGTAGACATGGACCACAATCTTTGTACCTCTGGAATGCCAAGGCACATATGAGTAAGGTCATCTCCCTTGCAAAGATTACAAGGTAACTTAGTCTTACATCCCATCCATCTAGGTTTCTCAACAGAATCAATGCCCCCATCACGAATAGCAGTGGCCAGTTGGACATATGCAACATGGCATGCATAGGTTGGTGATGGGTCAATAAAATGAATTGTAGAGGCTACAGACCTATTTCTAGTATGACTAGTAGGTACTAGACTTTCCCCCCCAACATGAATTGGAGAGGCTGGGTGCCTACCCCCAACATGACTTGCAGAGGTTGGGTGATGGTCTTCAACATGACTTGTAGAGTTTGATGACCTATATCCAACATGACTCACAGAGGTTGGTGATTTCTTCTTCCTATTCTTCCTCTTTCTATTTCATTTAGATTTCTGGTTACTAGTAACTGTACTTTCACCAGAGGCGGGAGAAGGAAGAGGAGAATACTTTGCTGACGAAGGAACATCAACATGGTTCCCATGACATAAGGTGCTTAAATGAGAAGTGTCAAGAGAATTCGGGAAATTTGGAATGATACCCAACCAAACTGGTAGTCCCACATTCAACCCGGGAATGTACAAAGTGAACATCAAAGGGACACCAACGTTTCCAAATAAAGGAAAAGAACAAGAATCCCCTTGCAAAGGGGTTCCTTGGTTGGTATCGTTAGTAAACTTATCCATGAAGATATTATGCACAATTTCTCCCCTTGCGATATCTTTCAAGTCCGTAAAAGTCTCACACACTGACTTCGACAAACCAGTTTTATCAAAACAATGCCTATAAAGAGGCGGCTCCACATTTCTAAGAGGAAGACCGAAAAGTTATCACCACCGACAAAGTGGGAAGTTCACCACCTTAGGTTAGAGACCCAAAGTAATGACTGACTAACTCACTATGGAAAACTAGGGAGCATAGAGAACACACTAAAATTTCCTAAAGGAAAATCAAGCAGACCACTATCTAGTAGGAAGAACAGTTACACGAACCAACACTAGAGAAACTTATCGGTGCAAGTGTAACTCGAACACAGAAGCACCCTCTGGGTATAATATGCAAAGTGTGGCCTGATGTCTGGTCTAGGTACCATGGTATACCCCCACAGTCACCTGTGTAAGTCCCTAGGATAAAGGCAATTAAGTTTTCAACTCATGAACAGTCATCAGGCAGGTACAGTCGAAAGTCGGGTGGACCGCAATGAGAAAGTGGACCGCAATGATAAAGATAACAAGTCTGAAACCTATCAAGTGTATCGAAAGTAGGTGGTTTGGAAGACAATTGAGGATCTCAAATAGATTTGAGGTCCACAAAGCTCCATAGGTAAATGCAACCAAAAATATCCCATGACAAGTCCTCAATATGCATTCCTCACTATGTTTGGTCCAACTTTGGAGGGATTATCTCCACTACCTTTCCTCACGCAACCTCGTGTTTAGCCCCTATGTTAGAGGGGGGTCCTGTATAACTTTCATGTTTACTAGAATTTTTACAGTCCCTAGTTATGACTCCAATGTTTTTTTTTAAGCCTTGAAGAGTTTCCTCTACAACCTAATTCAAAGCTCTAGCCTAAACTAGTTGATTGACCCTATAAACATAAAAGTATAATTAATTTTAATCAATGTTCATTTTAAATGGCTTGTTTTAACTCAGAGGATACAGTAGTGCAACTGATGTTGTTAAGACTCTTACAAAAAATGAAACTTATAAGAACACTGACAAAGAAGGATTATATTTCTTATTTTCTTTTGAAATGCTTTCAAGATGCAAACAAAACACAACACTATGCTAATTATTATTATTTATTTTTTTTGTAAATGCTTCAAACAAGAAAAACTTGAAATATTTGTTTTTTCTTTTCTTTAAAGAAAATTAAAAGGAGTAAAAGAAACATCAGAAAAGACTGAAACTGACCTATATCCCATTGTGGATCATAGGAAGTCACTAAAAACACCAAACAGGCTGATAAAAAACTCAAAGACTCACCCAAAAACCCTTTCTAAGTAAACACAAGAAATCTTTAAAAATATAAGAAAACTGACATCTAACCAAGGCTTTGACTGTAAAAACCAGAGCCACTGAACTTAATTAAGAAACCCTAAGAAGTAAAACCTCAATCAGGGAAGAGGTTGACTAGCTCTTCTTGAAAATAGTTTCATGACACAAGTACGCAGGTTTTCCATAAATCAAGGTGCATATGTACGCGTTCTGTCCCATATTAGGCCGCGTACACCTCTGTAATTATTCAAAAAATAAAAATATAAATATAAATATACAAACTGGCAGGGAAGGGAGAACTGGTATGGCACCAACAAGTGACAAGACCCCTTGAAAGACTCAGTAAAATCAACAAGAAACTCAAAAGTTAATAAAACCAATCAAACACCCAAAAAATCCCCTAAAACCCTAGAGGTTTCCCTAGTATGGTCGCCATTTCTACTAGTGGGAAAAACCCCCATATGGCTACACCAAGTTTTACAATGTAGGAAGATCAATAACCATTTAAAAGTCTCCTAATTTTCTAACTACCCCAATCATACCCTAGACTTATGCAAGAAAAGTAAATTAAGAAGAATCCGGTAATTGTACCTTTTACACCACATCCAGTGTAGATCCTCTCGCGCTTGATGGCTCTACTGACTGCAAACCTCCTCCCAAGGCCATCTTGCATTCATAGATAGATAAATAGAGAAATACAAGCATACATTTCATACATAAATCAGGGTTAAATGTTAGAATAAAAACATAGAACAAATGTAAACATTCGACACATCATGTTATTGGGACAAAGTACTTCTTTTATTGACAAACAATGATTACTTATAACCAGTGTCGACTATTGCTCCTCAAACCTGGTCCAAACTCCTCTTCACCAAACTCCAAGTGCACCTCCATGTATCTTTTTCCTCTTACACTTCTCCTTAGGAAATTAAATGGGCTTATGATGGAGGAAAAAGGACAAAATGGGGAATTCTAATGAAATTCTCACAACAAGGTTGCAAATGCTTGGGGCAAGGAGGGGATGTGAAATAGGCAGAGTTTCACTATTCTTATGCTTATATGTGCAATGATACCCCAACACCTCCTTTTATATGGGAAAAGGATGGTTATTTGGTTGGGTGACGGGCTATAGGTAGTGGATCAGTTGGGAAACTACCCAATAGCCCGTAATCTCAACGAATTCCTTGCAACTTTTTTAATTTTTGCAACTTTTGCAAGTATACGAGGGCTGTAATGGTGCAAATAGCATACATACATGGGCTGTAGTGGTGTAGCAAGCATATGTATGTGGGAAATAGTGGTGTAGGGCATGTACATCTTCAAAAAATGAGTTTTTAAGAAGAGTTGCTCAATGATGGCTTGGAAAAATTTGCATGTAAGAGGGCCAAATTACATATATGCATGTATGGAGAAAATTGGGGTTATAACAACACTTGGCTTGCAACTGCCAGAATAAATGTATGACATGCACATATTGCAGAGCACTAGATCACTCAATGAAAGATTTTCCCCAACTAGTTGCGAAGTGTTAGTCTAGAGGAAACCAGAACCAGAATCTGAATCAGAATGTATAAATGATATCAGCCAAAATACACAATGAAGGACCCAGAGTATTCGATGTTACGCTCAAAGGATATAGGACAGAGACTTTTAGGATAGATGAATGGAAGCATACTTAATAATGGCTCAAAAAGTCAGCAGGGGCTATGCCATATTTTTATCCTCAACAAGAAAAGGAGAGATATCAAAGGGAAAGTAAAGAAGTACTCAGAGCGGATTGGGGAGTATAAACATCAATGACGCCTCGCGTAGAATATCACATTATGACAGAGAGGCCAACGGGGAAGGTAAGCATGCTAACAAAGTTCTTGAGAAGTTTTGTAGAGATAATAAAAATGAGGCTGCACTGAGTACATTATACGACATGATTGATCCCTACAAAAGAGGAAGGGAAACTCATGTTGCAGAAAGGATGGTAAATCATTTAATACACAAAATATGAACCAATGAAGAATTTAGATTCATTGTGTATATTGGAGAGTATTATTTGGATAATATTATTTTGGACTTAGGTTATGACGTGAATATGTTACCTAAGAAGACATGAGAGTTGATGGAAAACCCAAGTTGGTATGGTCTCTTGTTCATCTAAGGCTAGCAAATCAAAACAAAATAGTTTTGATTTGTTGGTTGACATGAGTACCTGTGGACATAGATGGGGTGCCCAACATGTGTAAGACACTGAAATCCTAAATACTCCTTTAAGGAATGGGGCATCATAAATTTATTTTTTCTTGAGATCTCAAATCCTTTATACAAGGTCTGCATCCTCTTCTACTCAATTGTAGTGTCCTAACGATTTCCACCAAGCTCAAATCCAACTTTTGGTTTACATGTTATGACCTCCCAAAGTTCTTCAACGTTCATTGGTTGAGGGCCACATGGATCCATCTCATTTTCACCCTCCTCAAGCTTCGATGTCGACGGTGGAATTCCATTCACCATCCAAACCAACGACGATACTCAACCCTCCTCTAATACACATGCTAGGGGAAAAGCCGATGTTTGGCACTTCAATGTTGGGCACCCCTTTTCCTTTTTGTACTCATATCCTTCGGAGTCTCGAATTCTTGGACTCTTGAAAGGTTTCCAGGTATCTTCGGCCTATGGACCCTTTGGAGCCTATATTCCAACCTCCCAGTCTCCCAGAGTAGGACTTCGCCGAAGTGTCGGATACAATCTAGATCCAATGGCTAGAGGAGATCTTGAAGGGTCCTCAGATCTATGACTTCTATCTCTTCATAAATTTGGTGTTCGGAGGTTCCTTCACCTTGAACCATACTTCCTTCAGGAGTGTCGAATTCCTGAAGTCTCGGGTACTAGATACAAAGGAAAATAGAGGTAGGTCCCACATGGACCAAGTGGTGGGTGCCATGAGTGATATGTGACAAGGCTAGGATGAAACATGGCCCTTCAGTGGGTGACATGTGTCATGTGTTAAAGGGTCTATGGGGTCTGTGAAATGCATGAATCCAGGTGACACGTGGCACATTACTTGTAGGTCCATGTCACCTTAGATTACATCACCTTACTACATCATCCTGACTTATAGCCTTCCAAGGCCTTCAATATCATGGTCATGCCACGTCCATGTAACCCCTAGATCGACAACCTCCATTACTTTTTAACTTTGACATCACATAGTTCATGATTTGACCTCCTCCTTTCTCTTGGAGTGGTCAACGTCGATTTTTCCATGGTGTGAATCTAAAGGTCAGTAAGATTCCACGTGGTCCCTGGATCTACGACCTCCATTACTTATGGGTTTCAACGTTGGAGCTAAATATAATGTTAGGGAAGATCCATAAGGATCCCCAAATCTACGGTTCATGTTAATTCACTACTCTGGTCTACGGGGGTTCGACCTTGTAGACTCCAGTTTTCTCCCAGAGTAGGTCAATTCTGAAATGACCACCATCTAGATCAAACGGTCATGAGTGGTCCTAAATTTCCTTCAGATCGACAAATATCATTATTTAGTGACTCCAAAATTCATAGATTACCAACTCCTTACCTTGTGAATTCCCTGAAGATCCAAATATTTAGACTATCTAATATGCCACCAAGTGTCCTCATCCTACCAACGACTGAGATTCATTTGGTTGTTCGTGACTTCAGAGGTTTTAAAACTCTATAGACTCTTGGACAAGTTCCTCTAGAGTACTAAGTCTCCTTACTATAGGATCTCTTTCCACGTACCCTCTCATCCAATGACTCTAGTTTGATGAACAAAATTTGGAAGGGGACAAGTATGGTCCATGTGTCACTCCACAACGTGTTCCCAGTTGTTCTTAGATCAATGGTTGAGAGGGATCGTGAAGGATTCGAGCATCGATGGTCCACATCACTTCGAAAGTTTGACATTTGGGAGTTCAGAGTTTATCCTTTGGCTTATTGTCTAGACCACTCTTGATCTATCTCCACCTATACCTGGAATTCATGGCCAAGATTTACTCTGGCTTGCAGAGCTTCGGGGAGACTCGCGTGTTCTTATACCACTAAAGACCCAAAATTTTGGATATTAGTTGGTCTATGGACACATATACCTCAATTTTCAATGGTCTCGATTTACTTCACAACTCTTGTATTCAGGATTTTTTACGTTAGACCACTCCTATTCTCTTAAAGTAGGAAACTTGTTACGTATTTAGGTGGTTTTTCAGCACATGGTTTTTGTCGATGGTTTTCTATTTCCAATTAAGGAATTAGGGTTTTGGACTAATCCAGGTCATCGGGTTAGGTTTTTGGATGTCGCTGGCTCCTATATGTATATTGTATTGTAAACAATGTATCACAATGAATGAATATAGAATATGTTGGTTTTCCTGGTTTGGGTTTCTAGGGGAAAAATCTCTCTGTAAAGTTTGTATTTTCCATCGTATCTTTTCTGTTCTTTTCTGAATATCTATTTGCAGTAGATATTGTACAAGGTTATAATATATAGACATGTGCCATGTTCAAGGGAGACAACAAAGAGTTGCCATAAAATTTTTCAATACTTGACCCACTTCCCAATTCCCCCTCCCCCATCTAGATATATGAGTTCCTCTTTCTTTTTTAACAAGTTTGAGGGGGATAACTAATCAGGGGATCAAATTTTGCTCAATTTTCAAAGTGCTTGGAATGCGACAAAAACAGTGTCATTGTGTCCGTCTCGTCTTCCTGATTCCGGTGGTATATTTACTTTCTCAAATGGAGTCTGTATGAAGAAGATATCACGATCTGTCCGCCAAGCAAAACAGGCAAAATTTTTGGATGTTGACTGTACCTGTCCGTACAGTCTGTATAGTCCGTACGATGATGTGGCAGGACCATACAGACCGTACGGTGATGATGTGGAATTTATTTATTGGTTGGTTGCTGGCGTATTGGATGGTGACACGTGTCCGGTTGGTGGCGAGTAATATGAGGACACGTGGACCAATCCCTGGGTGCCATGTGTCCCCTCATTATTGTTTATATGGTTGTATAAAATTATATGGGGAGTCCGCGGGGTTCGACCCCCGGGACCTCCCCCAACACTAAAGACTTCATAACTCTCCACTAACCAAAGTACCTCCATTTGTTCCTTGTTAACTATGCCACAAAACATATATTTAAGTTTGAATGTTATGCCAATGGAAAAGGGGGTCCGGACGGGGCTTAGCCCCGACCCATGGACGTATTACATCACATATGACCCAACATATATGCATTAGCCCAAATGTTTTGGCGCGCGTGCATTTCATTATGTTACATTGTATTGCAATGCATTGCATTGCAATGTATTTCATATATATATATATATATATATATTATGTGTTGGCGCGGGGTTTGAAACCACGACCCGTGGCTATGTAAACGTGTGTTAAATGTTAGCGCGGGACCCAAACGTAAGTTGCATGGTTTCAAACAATTTAACCACCATTTTGCCCAGTGTGAGGTCACATGGCCATATGCCCAGGTGCCGAGGCGGTTAGGGGATGGAGGTGCCTTAACCGTCCTACGGTTTGCACCGTTGGCACGGTTGCACCCGGTGCTGGGTTTTTACGCTTAAAAGAGCGTGTGAGCCAGGTTCAGTAAAGGGGGGTGCAAATTGTAGAACCAGAGACAACAAGCTTGGAGAAAGAGACTTCCAGGAGGCCTATCTTTCTCATTTTTCGACCGTTTCAGGTGCCGAAAGAGCCCAGACAGGGGTTTTGGGACGCTAGGAAGCCATTGGAGAAGTCGGTTTGTCAGTTTGAGAATTGTAAGACATGTTTTTGAGAAATTTTTGAGCAATTAACAATAATGATCCATTGGAAGCTGGACCAGGAGATGTAGCCCAGAAGAGGGGTGAACTCCTTTATCAATTGTTGTGCACATGTGTTTATGTTCAATGTTTATGCTACTATCTATGTGTATTTCGCATAAGTAATCCTTAATTTATGTGTTTCAAATTGATCCTGTTGCTTTAAACACATAACATTTCACTTGCAATAATTATTCAAGTTTTTCAAGTCTTCTTCATTTTTAGATCAAGTTGGTATCAGAGCACTAGTTTTGATGACTTGATTGTTTGCAAGTTTTGTTTCTAATGCTCACAAGGTTAAAACTCACAAGAGGAGAAGGTCAACTTGTGGAGCCAAGTTCTTATTCGACAAGGAGGAAGCAATTTCATTCAACGCAAGTTGCAGAGAGACATTCACCAAGCATGGCTCATGCAGAAGACCATGAACGTGTTCTGAATGAAGAAGAATACTTCAGGCAGACTATCATATAGTTGAGAGATATGATGAAGGTCATGATGGAATGGAACATGATGTCG
>ML834907.1:0-43946 GCA_009831015.1 Picea engelmannii
TCTTTTCATTTAGCCTATTACAATTAGGGTTTGACCAATCCGCAAAAGGGGATTTGGTCAATTACAATGCCCGACATGATCAATCCACAAAAGGGGATTGATCTAATCAATAATAAATATATTTTATCTTTATCTACAAAAGGGGATAAGAATATTCTTTGCAGTTACACAATATTTTAACAATTTATGGGCAGTATTGAGGGTTGATACACGTGGAGGACAACAGTTTACAATAGATTTTATAGGTTGTAACAACAATATCTTGGAGAAGAATTTGGACAACTTCTGAGGATGGAATATTAATCTTCAGTCACAAAGTTTTGGGACAACCTTTAAGGGTTGATTCAACTGAGTTTTGGGACATTTATGAGACAGTCGTGAGGGTTGTCACAACAACAATTTGAGGGATGTTTTAACAACAGATTACAGGGACGATGGATGGCTGGAAGGACTCAACCAGACTTGTGCAAGGAGTGCAGGGAAGAGGAAGGTTTGAAGCTGCAGGGGATGCCCTAACCCTCAGCGAGCATTGCATGGACAATTCAACATTAAGTAAGGGTTTTTTTAGTTTATGATTTCCCTTGTTTTGGCAATTGTCCCTATTACAAGAGCCCATTGTTTTGGTTTAAGAACAAGTGATTCTAGGCATTAAATTCATATGTACTTGTGCATGATCTAATTGTTGGTTTTATTTTTCGTTGTGCTAAGTTGTTAGACATCTTAGTGTGTTTATGTTCACAGTTCGGAATGTGTAATTTATGTGTGTGTTATTGAGAACCTGAACCAAACCTAAGGTGTGTGTGCATCGAGTCTGGGTGCACTTCAAAATCTAACATGGTATCAAATCTTGAGGTATTGAGATGGCAGTTGGATCTGAGTTATTGAAACAGATGCTAGCCTTGAGAGGGAGATGCAATGTCTATTGCAGGTTGTAGCAGGTTAGATGGTCTCTGGTTTGAGACATAGAGAAAACCATTTAGATGAGGAGTTATGGACTATTGTAGCTTGGTGGTGTGGCAAGTTGGGAGTTTTGGTGGATTAACAGAGAGCTGAGTTCATAACATTATGTTGTGTGGCAGGTTGCCAACTCCTTGGATGGACTTCCAATGGCTTGTCATAATGCGTTGTGATGGGTGTTGCTCGAGTGCTTTGGCATGGATGAGATAGCTTTGTATGCATAGAAATTTGATGATATAGAGTCTTCATCGGGCTAGAGAGTTGCACATTGTGAAGGTGCGATAGTGTGTGAGGTATTTGACCTAGGAGGACGAGGACACTTGCATAGTTGAGTTGCAGAGGTCTTGAGTGGACTAGACTGAGTGTCCAACCACAACTTGGGACTTTTTCAGAGAGAGGACACATGTTCAGTTGTAGTGTCTACGAAGACACAAAGAGTTTTTTCACTTGGATGATGGAATTGGGTAGAAGTTCATTGGATGGTTCTGACTTGGGTAAGTGGGACACTTGCCTTAGGAGGATTGCATGGCTCTTATATAGTGGGGGCCACCGACACATGACAGGAGCACACGATTTGTTCAAGAGCTTCAAAAAGACTAACTTAGATATGTGCATGGAGCTTGGTATGGGGACTAGACATGTAGTGCAGGGATATGGAACAATGTGATTGTAGATGGAGTCAGGAGATGTGTTCAGAGTGAAAAATGTGATATGGGTGCCAGAACTTAGGAGGAGTGTGCTCTTAGTCTCAACAATTGAGGAGAAGGGCTATGTCGTATTGTTCCAGGATGGATAGGTGTTATTCGTGCCTAGAGGATCTAGCTCCGAATAGTAGTGTTTCTCAAAGTTAGAGAGAGCCTGCATAGGCTGAAGGGCCAACCTATGCAAGCTAGGTCTGACATTAGCATAGTGATGGTGAATAGGGAGCAGGTAGCTTCGAAGGTTGTGCAAGCTCAAATGGAGCTTGACTTCAGAGAGAGTCAATGGGCTCAGAGAGAGAGATAACCATTCAGAGAAAGTCCAGCTTCAGGTTCAGTTTGGAGAGAGGAGTCTTCCAAAATTATCATGAAGTTGTCGTGGGTTGAAGAAGCTAAGAAGGAAGCTCGGGAGTAGGAGGATTGTAGGAGACGTGTGTTTCCAAGGAGGAGCCATGCCATACAAAAAGACTTGCTTAAGTGACTTTGGTGACAGAGGGAGTAGCCAATCGGGAGGAATGGAGAGCAGTTGTGGTAGAGGATCTAGTGTGTGAAGCAGAGCCACTTCTAGTGTGGGAGACAGAGCTCCTTTTAGGTGATGCTGGAATGGGTGAGAATGCCTCCCTCTCTAAGAGGGAGTGTTGAAGTTTTGTAGCTTCCATTAGGTATTCTCACATGGCCTTAGTGTCGAACATGTGAGAATCTTCGTTGGCACCTCATTCCACTTTCGTTTTGGTGAAAACCCCCTTGGGTTGGATCTTGGGGTTTCATGGGATTATTGATGGACTTTGTGGGTTTGTGTTGGGGCTTCACACCCACATGTGTGATTAAAAAAATATAATTTAATGTTGAGTTAAGTTAGGGGATTTTAATCGACATTAGAGTTGTATAAAAGGATATTAAGGATGATGCAAAGATTCATTCTTGTGTGGAGTCTTGGTGACCTCAGTCCAGCCATGGAGAGGGGCCAAATAGGCCTCCGGTCTACAATTTTTCTTGTCTTGGGATGGTAGCTTGGGGAGGGAACTAGCCACAGGTCTCGACCATAAAGGGAAAGAGCAGTCACAGCCTAGGAGAGGCTCAACTTGCCAGAAAAGGTTGGTCGCAGGTCTAGGAAGGATGAAACAACCTAGCCATGGAGAGAAGAAGGTAGTCGTAGGATGTTTTGAGGTTCATATTGCAGAAGAAGGGTAGCCATAGGTATGTAGGGTTTCCACAGGTGGTTGCGACCCTCATCCTGTAAAGAAAGACATTTCTAGGGAGTATTGAGGGCTACTACAAGTGGATGAAAACAATTCTAGAGGGTTGTTACAACATATTTTGTAGGTTGTAACAACGGTGTCTTAGAGAAGACTTTAGACAACTTCTAAGGATGGAATAATCATTTTCAGTCACGGAGTTTTGGGATAGCCTTTGAGGGTTGATTCAACTAAGTTTTGGGACAGTTATGAGATAATCGTGAGGGTTGTCACAACAACAATTTGAGGGTTGTCATAACAAAAGATTACAGGGACAGTGGAGAGTTGGGAGGACGCAACCTCGGTCAAGGAGAAGGGATAAGGCTGGAAGGAGCCAACCCTAGTGTTGAAGACCTCAGTTCAAGGGTTGGAAGGACTTAGGTAAACTTGTGCAATGAGTGCAAGGTAGAGGATTGTTTTAAGGTGTAGGGGATGCCCTAACCCTCAACCAACAGTGCATGGGCAATTCAACATTGAGTAAAGATTTTTTGAGTTGATGATTTCCCTTGTTTTGGAATTTTTTAGTGTAAGAAAATTGGACCATTATCCCTGGTATGGGATCCCATTATTCTAAGTTTAAGAATGAGTGATTTTGGACATTAAATTCCCGTGTACTTGTGCATGATCTACTTGCTCATTTTATTTTTCGTTGTGCTAATTTGTTAGACATCTCAGTGTGTTTATGTTCACAGTTCAAAATGTGTGATTTATGTGTAGATTTTAACCTTGTACAATATTTACTACATACAAATTTTCAGTAAAACCAAACCGAGAAAACCAACATATTCTATATTCATTCATAGTGATACATTGTTTACAATACAATATACATATAGAAGCCAGTGGCATCCAAAACCCTAACCCAATGACCTGGATTAGTCAACAACCCTAATTCCTTAACCTAAAATAGAAAACCATTGGCAAAGAAACCATGTGTTGAAAAACCACCTAAATATGTGACACGTTTCCCGAGGTAGAAAAACATTTCTCGGGGCACAGCCCCTGAACCCCTGCGCACTCGACGCAACACACAGACACTACTACTCGTGCAAAGAATATAACACATACCCAACATTCTCCCACTTATTGTTTTCTTTGCATATAAGGGGTTATAGGGTTACATATTCAACAATGCCAGTGGATCCTCTACACCGAGAGAACTTCTCAGTGCTCACAGATTTTGTTAATGAATCTGCAAAATTCTTCAAAGTGTCCACCTTCATCAGCAATACTTTTTTTTTCTTCAATCATTTCTCTCACAAAGTGATATTGAATATCAATATGCTTTGTCTTTGAATGATAAGTCGGGTTCTTCGCTAGAAAATTTGCACTTTCACTGTCACAATCTATCCTTACACCTTGTTGTACCAACCCAATACTTGAACACAATCTTTGTAACCATACGAATTCCTTACTTGCATGAGTGTTTGCCATGTATTTAGCTTCTATAGTTGAAAGTGCCACTATAGCCTATCTTTTGCTCATCCAACTTATTGCTCCTCCAAACAGGTTAAACACATACCCACTTGTAGATCTCCTACAATCCAGATCTCCAGCCTAGTATGCATCCACAAAACCATGTATATCCACCACTCTTTCGAATCTCGATATTCCTTGGTAGCACAATCCATAGCTAGCAGTGCCACACAAATACCTGAAAACCCTTTTTACTGTTGTCCAATGCTTCTTCCCTGGTTTGGACATATACCTTCTCAAAACTCCCACTGCATGTGCAATGTCTGGTCTAGTACATACCATTGCATACATCAAATTGCCAACTCCACTCGCATATGGAACACGAGACATGTCCTCCTCCTCTTCATGTGTCTTGGGGCACTGATCCGCAGATAACTTTACACCAACGGGAATAGAAACCTTGATTGGTTTACATTCCTGCATATTAAACCTATGCAGTATTGTCTCGACATATTTTCTCTGATTTAACCAGAGTTTCCTTTTTTTTCCGATCTCTTTTAATTTCCATGCCCAAAATGAAATTTCAAGCACCGAGATCCTTCCTGTCAAATTTAGAGGACAACTAAGTTTTCACATCCTGGATAATCTCCTTGTTGTTTCTTATCAACAACATGTCATCCACATACAAGACCAAATAAATCAAATGATCACCAATTAATTTAAAATACACACAGTGATCCTCTTTGCGTCTTGTGAAGCCAAGTCCCAACATATAAGTATCAAATTTTTGATACCACATCCTTGGTGATTGTTTTAAACCATACAGGGACTTTTCAGCTTGCATACCAGCTCCTTCTTTCCCTTCACAACATAACCTTTTGTTTACTTCATATATATTTCTTCTTCCATATCCCCATGTAGGAATGTTGTCTTCACATCCATCTGTTCTACTTCAAAATCAAAAGCAACAACAATAGATAACATAAATATTATAGAGATTAACTTGGCAACAGGAGAAAAAATCTCACCAAAATCAATTCCCTCAACCTGGGAATAATCCTTTGCTACTAATTGAGCTTTGTATTTCTCCACTTTTCCTTCTGCATTCAACTTCTTTTTAAATACCCATTTGTTGCCATTGGGATTTCTTCCAGTCGACAACTCCACTGGATCCCAAGCCTCATTCTTATCCAAAGATTCCATTTCTTCGTCCATGGCCCTTTTCCAGAGATTTCCATCCTCTAAATCCACTGCCTCCCTGACAGTTCTAGGATCATCATCAGTAATAGACAAATCAAAATTTGAACGGAAATCAGATGGAGTATACCTTTCTAGTAGCCTTCTTTCTCGAACCTATCTCCTCAATACTGGAGTATGGGGATCTTCTGCTTCTAATTCCTCTTCTTCTATAGAGTCTGACTCATCATCCTTTAAATCAAACTCTATTTTATATAGTTCTTCCTTACTTGGTATGACTTCTTATTTAACAACATCCTTCATTTCTCTAAATACCACATCTCGGTTATACACTAACTTCTTAGTTTATGGGTTCCAAAGCTTATAACCTTTGAGACCATCTTTATATCTAATAAAGATACACTTTTCAGCCTTCTTATCTAGCTTACTCTTATTTTTCTTTGGAACATGAACATATGCATCATAACCAAATACCTTGAGATGTGTGAGAGAAGGTTCCTTACCGGTCCATACCTCTTGTGGAGTCTTGTCATCCAACGCTGATGAGGGTGATTTGTTGACCATGTAACATGTAGTACCCATTGCCTCTGCCCAGAATTCTTGCCCTAACCCGGCACCACAGAGAATGCACCTTGCTTTTTCCATCAGCGTCATGTTCATCCTTTCTGCAACTCCATTATGTTGAGGTGTATATGGAGTAGTCTTCTGCCTTGCTATACCGCACTTCTCATAGAATTCTTCAAATTCATTCTCGTAGAACTCTCCACCATTATCTATCCTCAACACCTTAATTATTTTCTCTGTTTGATTCTCAACAAGAGCCTTAAACTCTTTAAACCTGTCAAAGACTTTAGATTTCTTCATGAGGAAATATATCCAAGTATTCCTCGAGAAGTCATCTATAAATGAGACACAGTACATAGATTTTCCCGATGATGGGACCGACACAGGTCCAAAAACATCATTGTGAACTAGCTATAAAATTCCTTCTTCCCTCGTTGCTCCAGAGGGGAATCTTACCCAATTCTACTTCCCATATAGACAATGTTCACAGAAATCAAAATCCATAGAGCAATTAGACATACCTTCAACCATACCTTTACCTTGTAGTAGTCGAAGACCCTTTTCTCCGATATGCCCCAGTCTTTGATGCGACATCATAACCTTTTCTTCAGAGACTATAGGAGTTCTTTCTTCTTCAACTCCAATATCAGGAACAATGGAACTATTACACCCATCACTAATAGTGCTTCCTTGCAGCTTATACAGAGTTCCAAACCGAACTCCCTTCAGCAACACCATTGCTCCTCGAACCATCCTGCAGGTTTCCTTTTCAAATATTGTTTTTACCATTGCATCATCCATTTTGCTTACAAAAATAAAATTTCTAGCCAAACTTGGGATGTGCAGAACACCGGGCAGTGTTCTAATCCTTCCATCTATGAGCCTCAACTTGACTTTTCCTCGTCCTATGATTCTGGTTGTCGAATCATCACCTAGGAAAACATTACCTCCATCATACCTATCATATTCGCAGAACCACTCCTTGTGGGGAGTCATATGAAAGGATGCACCAGATTCAACCAACCATGCCTCATGATCTGCATGTGTGCTTGAAGAAGCCAAGTACACATCTCCTCCTTCTTCCTTGGAGGTTTTTTCTTCTGTGGAAGGAGATTCTTCAGATCCCTTCTTTTTCTCAACTTTGGATCTACACTGCTTCTTGTAGTGCCCTTCTTTTCCACATCTCCAACATACCTTTACAAACTTTCTGGGAGATTTAGATCTACCCTTAGACTTAGATCTCCCACTTGAGAACTTAAATCTATTTCTTTCCTGGGAACGTCCTCTTGCAAATAATGCGTCTGTGCTCTGTCCTTCCATATTCTTCTGTCTCATCTCCTCCGACAACAAGGATGAGACCACTTCATCAAACTTCAAGGAAGTTTTATTACTACCTATGGCCACAACCAGACTATCCCACGAGTCTGGTAAAGAACACAGTAAACTAATGCATTTATCTTCATCTGAAATTTTAATCTCAACAAATACTAACTAAATTACCATAGTATTGAAGGCGTTCAAATGCTCTGCCACCGAGTCTCCATCTCTCATCCTCAGGTTATACAGCTTCTTTCTCGGGAATAGTTTATTTACTAGGGACTTAGACTGATACAACTTCCCCAAATTATCCCATAAATCCTTGGATGTAGCTTCCTCTGACACATTCAGTGATATTGAATCTGAGAGACACAGTCGGATTGTGCTCTTTGCCTTCTGATCCAACTTTTTCCAGTCATCTGTTGAAGTTCCTATAGGTGCAGTACCTGGATCTATCACGATCCACTCATCTTTGTCCACCAACAAATCTTCCATCTTGAGCTTCCGCAGCTCAAAACTTTGCCCATTAAACTTCTCGATCTCCATCTTCAAATTGTTTGCCATTTCTTTTCACCTAAAAAATCAATACCACAGATCTCCCACTGTAACAAGGCTTATCACAGTCCTAAGCCAAACCCTTGACCACAAAGGCGTCCTCCTGAAGCCAACAAAGCTCTGATACCAAATGTAGATTTTAACCTTGTACAATATTTACTGCATACAGATTTTCAGTAAAAGAGCAAAAAATAGACAATGGAAAAAACAAACATTACACAGAGATTTTTCCCCTGGAAACCCAAACCAAGAAAACCAGCATATTCTATATTCATTCATAGTGATACATTTTTTACAATACAATATACATATAGGAGCTACCGACATCCAAAACCCTAACCTAATGACCTGGATTAGTCAACAACCCTAATTCCTTAACCAGAAATAGAAAACCATCGGCAAAGAAACCATGAGCTGAAAAACCACCTAAATATGTGACACGTTTCTCGAGGCATACATTTTTTTCTCGGGGGCGCTACCCTCGAACCCTCGCACGGGGGGCCTAGCGCCCCCCCTGCGTGCCCAGTGCAATGCACAAACACTACTACTCATGCAAAGAATATAACACATACCCAACATTATGTGTGTGTGTGCACTTTAAAATCTAACAAAGACCGTAGTGCATCAAATAAATTTGTGTGTCATAATGATTCACTGTGGTATGTTGATTGCCTATAATTATGTAAGAAATTTAAAGTCAAAGAAAAGGTATTTTTTAAACTACACACTTATCCTATAGGTGCACACTCATCATTTCTGAAAACTCGTCACATGATCATGAAGGAATTTTCTCGGAAGGTCTTCAAACTAATGTCCAAAAGTTTGTCGAAGGCATTTTATTTTTCAACAGGATAAATAATGTATTATCGAGACTTGGTCAATTTCTAGAACCATTATCCATACCAAGTCAACATAGGAAGAGGTCTCAGTATTGAGTCAACATAGGAAGAAGTCTCAATGGATTTTTCATTGGTCTACCGAAGTATGGAAGGAAGATTGTAATCATGGTGGTGGTGGATTAACTCACAAAGTATGCCCATTTTTGCTCACTTTCTCATCCTTTTAAGGAAAGTACAACAACCATAACATTCATGGAAATTGTTCAAAAGTTACATGGAAACCCCAAGAACATAGATGTGGCCATCAAGTACTTAGCTAGCCTTCACAACCATATAAGGAGGAAAGTGATGTTATTCATTCCAGGACTATAAATGAGTCTTGTGTGTAGGCATGTTGCATTGAAATAGACAAAAAGAAAGACTAATCAAGTGGTTCAAAGCAACTCAACCAATATGGTACTTCTAAGAAATGTAGACATAAATAAGGAAAAGGGGAAGATAAGGAGATTGTTGCCAGTACCTATGTGTGAAAAGACCCTACCAACCACTATGACGATTACAATATTGATGGTCACATCAAAGAAAAATGTTGGAAGCTACATCTAGGGATGAATCCCAAGAAGTGTAGACAGAAGCAATGCAAGAAGAAGAATCTTCTAGGAGTGGAAACATGAAGAAGATAGAAAACAACTTTGATTTGGATAAGAATATTTTTCTTCACAACAATGCATAAGGAGGTGAACATCGGTATCCTCCATCGCAGTGAGGAAAAGGAAATGGATAATTTGTTCTATATCAAGATCTTGATTAAGAACAAGGTTCATGCTCTGCTCAATTTTGGTTAGAAGGCCAACCTTAGTGCAAATAAATTGGCAAGTAAACTTGGCCCAGAGGTGTACGATCATCCTCATCCATACCCCTTTGGATGGGTGAACGAGGATGTAGAGTTCAAAGTTACAAGGCATTGTAAGCTTAGATTTGCTATTATTGTAAATTTTATTGATGAAGTAGAGGCATATGTAGTACCACTTAATGTTTGTGATGTAGTGATTGGTAGCCCCTATGCATATGAAGGACTCCATATTGATGAGAATATCCAACTAATATTACTTGGTCAAGGATGGGAAATATTTTTTCATCAATGCACAAAAGGAGAATTCTAAGATATCTTTAGTGAGTTCCCACCAAGCTAAGAGATTGATTAGCAAAAGTAAGAAGTACATTACTCTTCTTGAGATAGAACTATAAATGCATAGAGTCATTTTAAGTGAATGCATCCTTAGAAGGATGTACATTAGAACAAAAGAAACAATGAGGAGAGCTTTTATATACTTACAAATAAGTATTCTAAGAGCCAAAAGGTATGGTATCCAAGAGGGAAGTGGAGCACGAGATACAATTACTACTAGAGTTTCCTTTACTAGACAAAATATTGTATAGGTGTCCATATTGAAATCATATAAGGTGAAGAAGTGATTGCATGACTTGTTGGAGTAGAGAGTTGTAAGGCTTGGTACCTCACTTTGTGGGTCACTTGTTATTTTAATACCGAAGAAGAATGGAATTGGAGAATGTGTATTGACTACAAAGCTCTTCATAAGATCATCCTCAAGAATTAATACTCCTAGCCCAATATTGTCGACTTGATGGCAAGCTAATCATGTGAAATACTTCCCCAAGATGGATTTGAAATCTAGATACCATCAATTCATAATTAAAGAACAACATAATTAGAAGATTGCATTCAAGACAACGCGAGGTCTATACAAATGGATAGTAATGCCTCGTAGGTTGAGTAATGCACTAATTACTTTTATAAGCCTAATTATCAACATGTTGCATCCATTCATAGATTCATTTGTCATGAGGTATTTAAATGACATATTAATCTTTAGTTATACTTGGGAAGAGCATATTATACATTTGAAGCAAGTGTTAGAGGCATTGAAGGAACACCAGTTGCTAGAAAACATTGAGAAGTATGAGTTTGTCCAACAATCCTTGGTGTATTTCTCGCAAAGATGGAAGCCATCCTTAAATGGACCACACTTACTAATGGCACTGAATTCAAGGGTTTTGTGGAAGAAACTCAATACTTAAGAAAGTTCATAACTTCATTTTTTGTTGTTGCATGACCACTCCATGTTCTAATAGTCGATGGTACCTCACTTTGTGGGTTACTTGTTATTTTAACACCCAAGAAGAATGGAATTGGAGAATGTGTATTGACTACAAAGCTCTTCATAAGATCATCCTCAAGAATTAATACTCTTAGCCCAATATTGTCGACTTGATGGCAAGCTAAGCATGTGAAATACTTCCCCAAGATGGATTTGAAATCTAGATACCATCAATTCATAATTAAAGAACAACATAATTAGAAGATTGCATTCAAGAAAAGGCAAGGTCTATACAAATGGCTAGTAATGCCTCGTAGGTTGAGTAATGCACTAATTACTTTTATAAGCCTGATTATCAACATGTTGCATCCATTCATAGATTCATTTGTCACGAGGTATTTAAATGACATATTAATATTTAGTTCTACTTGGGAAGAGCATATTATACATTTGAACCAAGTGTTAGAGGCATTGAAGGAACACCAGTTGCTAGAAAACATTGAGAAGTATGAGTTTGTCAAGCAATCCTTGGTGTATTTCTCACAAAGATGGAAGCCATCCTTAAATGGACCACACTTAATAATGGAACTGAATTCAAGGGTTTTGTGGAAGAAACTCAATACTTAAGAAAGTTCGTAACTTCATTTTTTGTTGTTGCATGACCACTCCATGTTCTAATAGCCGATGGTAAGAGTTTCCAGTGGGTAAAAATAAGTAGAAAGTGTTCAAGGAATTGAAGCATGAAATTAGTAAATCCCCAACCACAACATAGCTCAACTTATATAAGCCAATTGAGGTAGAAATTGATGTAAGTGGGTATGTTATGGGTGCATTGTTAATGCAAGGGGATAGCTATGCCATGGAGAAATACTTAAGTACTCTACCTATGAGAAGGAGCTTTATGCCCTAGTGCAGGCAATGAATAAGAGGAAGTGCAATGTTTCAGGCAAGGATACCATTATCAATATTGATCAACAACCACTAAAATACTTGCAAACTTAGAGTAAGCTCAAACAACCAATAGATTTTAAGTGGATGGGATTTTTGCAACATGATCCAATATAAAAAGGGCACAACCAACAAGTGGGCAGATATGTTATCAAAACCACCAAAACTTGAAATCACAGATATGAGCACCATTATGCACATGGAATTGTTCACCCATGAAACATACAAAGAAAATTAAGTTAAAGATGGGGACTTCAAGGGGGTGTATCAACAATTTCAAGGTAAATGTGGACAAGTAGATTGAGACAACAAAGATGATTGCCATAATGAAGATGGATTACTCTACAAGCTTGGAAAGTTGTGTGTTGCAAGGAGAAAGAGTAAAACTAACAATGGATGTTCATACCTCCAAGGTTATTGGACATTTTGGTGTTGGAAAGACCATAACCACCCTGCAAAAATATTTTATAGGCTCGTGATGTAAGAATAATCATCTAGGATCATTAGAGGTTGTATATTGTGTTGTACCAACAAACCAAGTAACAATAAGCAAGGACTATATAGGTCACTTATAGTGCCTACAAGGGCATGGGGAAGTATATCCATGTAATTTTTTGGGGGTTTGCTAAGGGAAGGAAGAGGGGATGACTCCATGTTTGTGGTGGTCAACATGTTCAATAAGATGTGTGTCTTGTTGCCTTGCAAGAAGACCATTAAAGGATCATGATGTGTGGTTTGATGCTTTGCAAGAAGATCATTGAAAGGGTCCATGTACAATTTGGGATATCAAGGAGTATAATATTTGATATAGATACCATATTTCTAAGTGTATTTTAGACTACATCATGGGAGAAGTTGGTTACCAAGTTTAAGAGCTATATAGCCTTCCATCCTTGGATAGATGGACATATAGAGGCAATGAATAAGACTTTGGTTCATCTTTTGAAAAGTTACAATCATAAGCATCCAAAGTCCTAGGATGAGAGTTTGTCTTATGTGCACTAGTCCTATATTAGGGTTGTCCAAACTTCCACCAATAAGTGCCCCTTTGGATATTTTTCACCTTCACCTTTAGATATTCTATATGGGTGACCTAAAGCAAAGAGCACATGAGACTCGGATGATGCACTAAAGGATGAGAATTTCATTGATAAGATTAGGAAAATATACTTGTAGGTTTAGGAAAAATTGAAGAAATCTTAGGAGAGATACATGGCAAGTCATGATCAACACAGGGTCGAGAAAACATTCAAGGTAGGCATCTAAGTTTGGTTACACTTGAACTAAGAAAGTATGTAGGGATGAAAGAGGAAAATCAAGGTCCTAAATAGCATAGGCTTCAATTCTTATATTTTTCCCCATATATGCGCATTTACTCAACAATAATAATGGAGAACTTGGAACTTTATGATTAATCTATGCTTAATGAAGTAGAACATTGTCAAATTTTACCTTTCATAGAAGACTTGACACCTTATGCACACAAAGAACTACAATAAGATATGGCTATGCAAAAGAAGATCAAAATGGCAAGAAGGGTTCAACACGAACTATGGTAGGTGGGACTGAAAGAGTTGCTACCAACAGAAGCAAAGTGGTACTCCAAGGAGAAAACCAATGCATTGTTTTCTCGTGTCCTTCATAATTAAAGCTCTTAGAGACCAAAATCCTCCCAAAATGGAGAGGGACGATCCAAATATATATATATATATATATTCATTGTGTTGCTTTGACAATGTTATGGAATAAATTAGAATTTGGGACCTAATTGACGTCATTTTGGGTCAAAACTTGAGAATTGCAACAACATACTAGAACTATAAATCCTTTGGTTTTAGGCCTTACGATGCATTTTAGGGGGTCAAAATGGCATAGTGTTTTAGCCCCTTCTAGTACCCTTAAGAGCTTTCTAACAAAAAAAGAGCACCCAAACATAGCTTGTATGTGAAGATTATGGCCTCGACAAGGTGACTATTTTTCTCCACAAGTAAATGTGAAGCCATGAAACTCCCCATGATTTGTCCATGTCAAGCTAGTAATGTATGGAATTTCCTAGAGACATCTAGAAACATTGAGAGAACCAAAACCCCTAACCCCCAATATGTAAACAAGGGTGATGAAACCCTAGCACAAAGGAAAAGAACATGTTCAATGTTGATTATAGTGTTTATGTTCCACATCTCAGTAACAAACAAGGAGAGTAGAATAGAAATTACATAACAGAGTAAGAAAGATGATCCACATGACATTATAGAGACTACAATGTCCAATAACTTTACAACGAGTTTGTAATTTCTTCATCCTTTGCATTGTAATCACTATTGTATAAAAAATAATTACATATTGTCTCATTTTGCTAGATATTTTGCCAATACAAGTTTCTCCATAGTAAAATCTAGTGTTTAATAGGATTATGATGTGAATGCTTTTGTTTTATGAACAATGTGTTTATTTTCGTGTTTAAGCACCAACTACAAGAAAAATCCTTACACACAATCAAGCACAAACTCATTATATTATAGTAATAGTTTCATATTTGTTGTGAC
The DNA here is from genome assembly GCA_009831015.1 of Picea engelmannii. Lineage (NCBI taxonomy): Eukaryota > Viridiplantae > Streptophyta > Pinopsida > Pinales > Pinaceae > Picea > Picea engelmannii. The sequence continues at coordinate 14,393 of ML834907.1, forward strand.
AATTTGCCCATATGAATATCCAAGGCAAATTATAGATCAATGGGATCCACATTCTACCACATCTCTAGATAAGACCATTGAGCTCCATCATTTTCACTCACATAGTTTGAACCTCAAGTTTGACAGGGTAAGAATGAGTTGGGAGAATGATAGAGATCAATGACATGTACTAACCCACTATTTTTCCAACATGTGTTATAATTGTGATTTTTTTTCAAGACCTTGGATGGTGTATTGGATTGTCATTCTAGGGCCTTCCTAAAATATTTTATGGATAGGTTATTAAAGCCTTCATAATTTCAGAGACAAGGGGAAGGGAGGATGGGGAATCAAAATTTTTGGAAATTTAACTCAACTATTAATATATTGACCTAAACATACCATCCACCCTTCGAATTCCTTAATCGAATGATTAACATCAATAATAACTCGAGGTCCCCCTTTTTTGTCAAACTATGACACTAGTGACCAAGTTGGTGGTTTTATTTCCCTCTTTTATAACATGTGTATAAATAATGTTCCTATTTTTATTTTTTTAACTAAAACGAGTATTTTTATTGATCAACCATCATTACATGGGAGGAGTTTCCCGCATAATCTGTGTACATCATTTTTCGTTCTTACAATGATATGAGGAGAGATAAAGCTTGAACTACAGGATGGGGATCCACTGGGGGTCTTCGTTATTTTTGTTTAGCAGACCTAGGGGTAAGAGGCAGCCTATATTTGCCTTTGTATCTGCTTCCTTGTTCGATCCATGCAAGATGTGGAAAAGGCGAGAGTAGGAGAAGTCTTTAAGTACTTGTCGAATCCTTAGTAGAGTCTTGTTGATCACTGGGTTGCTGAGCTGGTCATTCACATTTAAGATCTTAATCAGGATTTCAGAGTCTCCAAAGACTTGTATTTATTTTATGCCATTTTCCTACGTTATTTGGAAAGCTTTGAATAACCCGAGGATTTCAACCTAGTTGTTTGTTCTCTGTCCTAGACCCCAACTGAAGTTGTCTTTTCAAGATCCATCTGAGGAGTAAATCACTATGCTTGCTCCTTCATTCCCTGGGTTTCCTTTGGAGGCTCCATCGAAAAAGACTGAGGCTATGCCTTGCCTCCTCCACCAGTCTTGAAAGACTACATCCTTGTCTTGCAGACGCCAACCTGGAGTGAGATAGGGGCGAGTAGAGATTTGTTTCCTGTCTCGGTAGGTGAAAGTGCCAATCCATTTATTTTCTGCAGGAAGGAGCATTTTTTCATTCTTTAAGGAGTAGTTTGCCACTGTTTCGAGAAGTAGAGCTTTTTCTTTCACAACTACCAAAGGGGGGGAAGGCAACTTATTGTTAAAGATCTGATCGTTTCTGTCCAGCCATAGTTTCCAGCAAATGTATTTGGGGATGGCTTGCCAAATTCTTTTCCAGTTTGGATTGCTTTGAATCTCTTGAGGGTAGTGTGCCTTCCAAGAGGAAAATAAATTTACCACTGAGATCTGGTTTAGAGTTGTGACGTTGAGGCCTTGCAGAGAGATCTTCCATACTTCTTGAGCAAAAGAACAGACCACAAAAAGATGATTCGTTGTCTCCAAGGCATTACAACACATAGGGCATCTGTGGGGGCCAATGGTGCCTCTTTTTGTTATATTTTCACCGGTCAAAATTTTCCTGTGCATTAGAATCCAGCAGAAGAAGTTTACTTTCGGTAGTCCAAGGGGGTCCCAGACCTATTTCCAGAGAATTGCTGACTCAATAGGAGCTTGGGGGGTTTGAAGTGAAACGTATCCTTGAGCAACTGATAAAAGCCAGCCTTGCCCCATCCCCATTTGTCTGGCAAGAGGAGATGGACTGGAGCTGAATCCGTCAGTGCTACCAGGAGGGTCGATTTTTGCCTTTGCAAGTAATCTGGAATGCGTGAGAGGTCCCTGCTTGCCAGTTTCCTGAGGCGTTCCACGCATAGATGTCTACGAGTTTGGTAAATCCACGTTGGGAGAGCCACTCACGAATTCCTTTAAGTTTGTCTGAGATATTGAGGGGAGCATTGCCCATGATGTTGTCTTGCCACAACATTGTGTTTTTCCCATTCCCTGGGATTTGGTAGAGGTGCTTTTGGAAGGAGGGTAAGCCACGACGACAAAGGTTCCAAATCTGAGTGCCTTTGGGGGTGCTTTATGCTTGGAGATTTCTCAGAGGGATGCCATCAAGATATTTCTTCCTTAAAATATTGCTTATAGGATGCCTTCGATTTGCATATAGGTTCCAAAGGATTTTGCCCCCTAGAGCCAGATTTGCAAGCTCGGGGTCTCTTACCTTAAGGCCACCATCAAAGTGAGGGTGTTTGACCATTTCCCAATTGACCAGGTGGTATTTCTTATGATTACCTTTTCCTCCTCGCCATAGGAAGTCTCTGATCATCTTTGTAATCTGTGCCATGATCGCATTTAGAGTAAGAAGGAAGAAGGCTTGATAGATTGGTAAGGAGGACAAGATCGATTTTATGAGGGTGAGCTTCCCTGTGTTTGAGAGCCACTGTCCACCCGAGGCTATGATTTTTGAATTGAATTTTCTTATGGTTTCTGTCCACAGCGAAGACTTGTTGGGCCCCAGAGTTAGGGGGAGTCCAAGATACTTTATTTTTTCCCATGAAGCGTAGCCCAAGAACCCCAGGTATTGGACAATTCTTTGAATTGTTTGTTGATCTGCATTCCATTCATACACTGCACTTTTCCTTTTATTGATGAGCGCTCCGGAGATACTGTAGAAGCCTTGAAGACTTTCGTTGAAGTTTTTTGCAATATTTATGGAAGCTCCTCCCGGCATGAGGGAATCGCCTGCAAAGAGGGCATGATTGATTGGATCAAGGCCCTTCGTCAGTCTAATGCCTGCGACTGAGCCAATCTTCTTTTCAGCAATCAAATTCTTACTTAAAGTGTATGCCATCAAGATGTACAGGAAGGGGGACAGAGGGCAGCCTTGCCTTAATCCCCTTGAGGCTTGAAAGTAATTTGTTGGTCTGCCATTCACTAGGGGGGCTATCTAGGGATTTTCGGTGCAAGCTTTGATCAGTTTAACAAAATCTGGGCAGAAACCAAAAGAAAGAAGGACTTTATAAAGGAAGGAGAGGTTTACCCTGTTGAAAGCATCGTTGAAATAATCTAACTGCAAAGAGTATTATATTTATTATTGATGAATTATTCATTAGATCAATCCCCTTTTGTGGATTGATCATGTCCGGTATTGTAAATGACCAAATCCCCTTTTGAGGATTGGTCAAACCCTAATTGTAATATGCTAAATGAGAAGTCGGCCCCCATAATATATTAAAGTGGTTATAACCACTTAGATTGAGAAGTCAGCCCTGCCAGTGAAAAGAAACCTTAGTTCAACACCTGCCAGATTGTATAAATAAGAGAGACCAATGCCTCATTTGTTTACTCACTCACTTGTTCATCAAAGCACAAGTTTGGAGCTACAGTTGGAGAAGAAGAGAGAGGGAGAGGCACACTACTTGGGAGAGGAATTTCTGTATTGTTTGGTTTTTTCTCTTGGCATTGTATTGGCTATCTATATTAAGGAAGTTTTTGTTGGGTTTTCTCCCCCATGAGGGTTTCCCAAGATAAATGATGTGTCTCTTGTGATTGCGTATTTCTCAGTGATCCTATCTATGCTATGGTTATCTAATGAATTGAAAAGAAACCTAATAATAGCTTAAACCTTAACATGGTATCAGAGTTAAGCTGAAGAGAGCATCTTTCACAAGAAGAAGAAAAACGTCATTGTTGTCGTACATGAAAATTAGGGCTTTTTATTGAAGAAGATTTTCAGCCTCAAAACCATCTATAAAAGTGCGCCCTAACCCAAGGAATTCTCTGGCACCTTCAGCGCACCTTTTCAGTGGGTAGATCTCCTGGAAAGGGAAACCCTAGTTTTCACAAAGTACTAGAAGTACCAGAAAACCGAAAGTACCAGAGTACTGGAAAACAAGAAGTACTAGAAAACCATAAGCACCAGTCCAGAAATCCGTTGATCAAGTTTGAAGGGGTAAAATTTGGATTTTCATAAATCTGACTACACCAGCTTACTCGCCTCAGCTCAGCACATCTATCCCCTGCATCAGAATTTTAAAATTTGAAGTTTGAAAAATTAGGGTTTCCTCATAAAACCCTAAGTTGCAGTTGCAGTCTCAGAATCAATTGCAGTTGCAATATTAATTGAAGTATCAGTCGTAGTACCAGTTGCAGTCACCCTTGAAGTTTTTAAGAGTTGGTGATCATTACCGCTACTACCAGATGGTACCACTACCTGCAAATGCCATCAAAGGTATGTACTCACACATGTTTAAATAGTTAAGCTTTAAAGGGTATTTCCAAGAGAAGGGATCTCTTGCCATAGATCCAGAAGGATCTCAAGATCCAACACATTCCAAGGAATAATGCAACCCAGGTTTGATTATTCTAATATGCATATATTTGTTATGACATTATTTTGATCAGTGTTGCATGTTGAAGCTATGACCATCATTCTAATCTTTGGTCAAAATTAAAGTCAAGGTATTAGATGGATTAAGGTTGAGATCATAGAGTTTATTATCTATCCCAACCTTATGTCAAGATAACATGTTTTCCTAGTACAAAAGACAGGTTGAAGAAAGCACTTGTCATCTTGAGTGAAGGAGACTTGGAAGAAAAGCAACACACACTCATTCTTGAGGACAAGACTCTAGGTTCTAGGTTTGATTAATTAAGTTGATAAGATTCAAAGTTACACATGACAAAGTTGATATCTACCCCTTTACAAGCAAACATTATAGTTGAGGTAGTAGTCTTTGAAAAGTATTATACTTGGTAGGATGTGAGCATATTGAGATAAATGCTTAATGTAACATATACAACTAACATTTCCTCTAGGAGAAACTTCTTATGTTGATCCCAGGTTACCAAGGAGGAATGTTTGATCACAACACTAGAAGAGTGTTGACCTCATTTTGTATTGTATCTCTTACTTTTGATCGTTGCTTCAGAGAGGTCACAAGTGATAGCTCTAAAGGAGATACTATGACGATTATTCGTGCTATTGTTTTATCTACTATTATCAAAAGAGTGTTATTCTTGCTTGTTGTTTTGTTGACATTGTTTCAGGTCACAGGTGATAACCCTGAGGAAGCTATAGTGAAGGTTGTTGAAGGCAACACATTATATGAGACATGAAGCAGACTATGTACATGACCATATACACTCATGTACCAAAGAAGATGAAGAAGAAACTATCTTTTGAGATTCAAAGTATCACATATCAAGACTGATTGTAAGGAGCAGAAGGCTCCAAAGATGACCAACATTAGATCAAGATCCCGTAGCAGAATTGTTCAAAGGTTAATGAAGCCACCTTGACGGGAAGCATAACTCGTTTGAAACCTGACTCGGTCTTTCATACATAGACTTGGTATTCAACACCAAGTATACCCTGTAAGAGATGATGAAGTCCTTGTAGACTCAGAAGAAATCGAGAGTAAGCCTGATCTCATAAAGGATCAGATGAAGAGACAACTTCCAGGACTGGGAGACAGATGCCATGAGAAGATTAGATCGTAACTTCAGAGACAGATGCTGTGAAAAGACTAGATCGTAGCTTCAGAAACTTCTAGGAGATGTGAAATCTCCTGGGAAGATTCCCTTGTTTCAGTAACAAAGAAGGAAGCCAGTCAGAAAGACTAGGATATGGATTCTTCCGTAAGACTAGAAGAGAAGTCAGTATTAACTTCTAATATTGAACTATATAGATCAAACATGTTGCAAAAGTACAAAGCCTGATGTGTGTCCAGAGGATTCTCCCAGCAAAAGGGAGAAGACTATGACGAGACACTTATTGAAGAAATAGTTCCAGTACTTATGAAGACAACCAGAACAACCATGATTCATATATAGTATGAGATGCAGGGGGAGCAATCCCCGTATTTAAAATTGAGTGGCAGTTGGTGCAATACATTAGTTGGGTCATGGAAACATGACTATGATGAAAGATAGTGTTACCTCCATGAAAGAAGAAGAACTAACTTCAATATCAGTTATTGAGCTACTCTCAGTTTCAGATGAAGTTGTTGACATGATGGAGTAGAGGAGTTACTCCCATATTTCACCAGTCGCAGTGAGAATGGAGCAACCATTCTCAGCTTTAGAGCGGGTGCAGGTGTAGAGACTCAGTTCCAGAAGGAACAATTACAGAGAGAGTAGAGGACATACTCCAAGACAGTGAGACAGATAGTGCTTTACAGAAAGCACATAGAGCTAGCACATGCTTGTGCATATTGAGTTGCAGCTGAGCAAGTGTACCAGATTGGTACAATATAATAAGAAAAATTGATTTGAAGATTGAAGATAGAAAGACTCATGTCTGCCAGTTGAAGAAGGATTTGTACGTGTTGAAGCAAGCTCCCAGAGCTTGATATGGCATAATTTACAATTTCCTGAAGAGCTTGGGATTTACCAAGAGTAAAGTTGATTCTAACCTTTATCTCAAAGTTATGAATGATGAGCCAGTGATGTTACTACTATATGTAGATGATGTATTCTTGACAAGATGAAGATAAGTTCATCACAGATTGCAGAAGAAGCTCGCTACAGAGTTTGATGGAAGACCTAAATGCATTATCTCTTAGGTCTTGAAGTTTGACAGGCCACAAAGAAGATATTCCTTAATTAAGGGAAGTATGCAGTTAAAATTGAAAAGGGTTGACATGTTGAAATGCAAATCCATGTACACACCCATGGAAACGAAGTTGAAGCTCCTGGTAGATACCTCATCAGAATTGGTTGATGCTACTATGTACAGACAGATTATTGGTTCAGTGATGTATCTGACGATTACCAAGCTAGATGTGTGTTTTGCCTTGAGTTAGTATCTGGTAGAACCCAGACGTGTTCACATTGTTCCTGCAAAACATATGATGAGATAGCTTAACGGTACGTTGGATTTTGGTCTCTATTATACTAGTGATCTTGACTTCGGACTCAGTGGTTACACCGATTTAGATTGAGATGGAAGTGTTTCTGATAGAAAGAGCACTCTAGGATGTTGTTTCAGTCTGAGGTTAGCCATGATCTCATGGCAAAGTAGGAAGCAATTTAGCATTGCTCCAAGCATGGCAGAAACATAATACATTGTCGCATGTTGTGAAGCCGTATGGCTTCGGATGTTGTTGACAGATCTATTTGAATTAGAGATGGAAGCCACCGTGATTCTATGTGATAACCAAGTTATATAAAGATGATGGAGAACCATGTGTTCCATGATAAGTCGAAGCACATAGAGATCTGGTATCACTTCATCCGTGATATGGTGCAGAGAGGAGCCATAAAGCTCCAATATGCTAGCACGAATGAACAGGTTGCAGATGTGTTGACCAAGCCTCTGTCTCATGTAAAGTTTGGGCACTTTCGAGACAAGCTTGGTATAGTCCGAAAGGACCTCCTTCGAAAGGGGGAGTAGTGTTGATGATACTATCGTATCTTGATCAGTAGTGGTAGCTCCGTTAGGATTTTTATAATCCTAGGGAATCTTATGATTCTTGGGCAGATCCCGAAGGTCTAGTAAGGACGGTCTGTCAGAGTACCACGTGGTAGCTCCGTTAGGATTTTATATCCCAGGGAATCTTATGATTTATGGGAAGCTCCTTAGGGACTATCAGAGTACCACAAAATGTTGTTGTTGCCAGCCTTGTGCTATGATGCCAGCTTAATTGTTGTGATGATGTGTCATCTTAATTGTTGTGATGATGTGCCGGCTTAATTGTTGTGACGATGTGCCGACTTAATTGCTGTGATGATGTGCCAGCTTAATTGTTGTGATGATGTGCTAGCCTTGTGCTGTGATTATGTGCTAGCTTAATTGTTGTGATGCTAGCCTCGTGCTGATGACATGCTAACCTCGTGTTGTGATGATGTGCCAACCTCGTGCTGTGATGATGTGTCATCCTCATGTTGTGATGATGTGCCAACCTTGTGTTGTGATGATGTGCCAACCTTGTGCTGTGATGATGTGCCAGCCTTGTGCTGTGATGATGCGTTGCCAACTTCGTGCTGTGATGCCAACCTCGTGCTAAAGACCCTCAGCCCAGTGCTGATGTTGATGGTACTCCAGTCTTTATGTTGTGTTGTTGTTGTTATTGATGATGACGATGTATTAGTGTTATACTAAACCATGTTGATGCAAATGTTGATGATGCCACTTCAGCTTCTCGCTGAAGATGATGCCACTTTAGCTTCTTGTTGAAGATGATGTTGATGATGCCACTTTAGCTTCTTATTGAAGATGATGATGTTATTTCAGCTTTAATGTTGAAGATGGTGATGTTACTTTAGCCTCAGCTAAAGATATTGATGATATTACTTTAGCCTCATGCTAAAGAAGATGATGATGCTACTCCAACTCCATGCTGTGAAATATGATGATGAGAAAAACTTTTGATGATTTATAGATACGTCAATAAGTGTTCCAAGATGTTGTTGATGTTGTTGTCCTCTCTCTCACCTAATGATGTTGTAGAATACCCTTCTTGTTAAGGGGTAGTGTTGAAATAATGTAACAACAAAGAGTATTTTATTTATTATTGATGTATTATTCATTAGATCAATCACCTTTTGTGGATTGATCATGTCGGGTATTGTAAATGAACAAATCCCCTTTTGCGGATTGGTCAAACCCTAATTGTAATATGCTAAATGAGAAGTCGCCCCCCAAAATATATTAAAGTGGTTATAACCATTGAGATTGAGAAGTTGGCCCTGCTAGTGAAAAGACACCTCAGTTCAACACTTGCCAGATTGCATAAATAAGAGAGGCCAGTGCCTCATTTGTTCACTCACTCACTTGTTCATCAGAGCGCAAGTTTGGAGCTGAAATTGGAGAAGAAGAGAGAGAGAGAGAGACACACTACTTGGGAGATGACTTTTTGTATTGTTTGGTGTATTCTCTTCGCATTGTATTGGCTATCTATATTAAGGAAGTTTTTGCTGGGTTTTCTCCCCCATGAGGGTTTCCCAGGATAAATGACATGTCTCTTGTGATTGTGTATTTCTCAATGATCCTATCTATGCTATGGTTATCTAGTGAATTGAAAAGAAACCCAATAATAGCTTAAACCTTAATAAGCATTTGCCATGTCGAGCTTTATCAACATCCCTTGCTCTTGCCGCTGGTGACTGGAGTGCATGGCTTCTTGAACCTGTATTACATTGACGAGAATATGTCTTCCTCTGACAAAACCACCTTGCATGGGGGAAATGAGGTTTTTTAGCAGAGGCTTTATTCTGTTTTCTAGGAGTTTGGACAAAATTTTGTAGGAAGCATTACAAAGTGAGATAGGCCTGAATCTTTCGAAGGAGCTCGGGTTAACTTCTTTGGGAATTAAAGCTAGGAAGGTGGAGTTGGTGTTGCTCTCTACCTTGGCTCTTTTATGGAAAGCTTTGATCATGTTTTGCAGGTCTATCTTGATTATATCCCAGCAAGCTCTGTAAAAATGGATTGAGAAACCATCTGGACCCGGGGCTTTGTTGGGCTCCATGGACTAGATGACATTGCAGATTTCTTCTTCAGTAAACAACGTCATGAGATCTGTGTTGTCATCCCTTCTTACTAGAGAGGGTATGTGTGAGAGGTAGTCTAAGATAGTCTCTTCGCAGCAAGAGTCTTCTTCCTGGTATAGGCTTTGAAAGTGTTTTTTTGCTGCCTCTTTGAGCTGTTCAAAACCCTTGTGTATCGTTCCATCTGAGGACACAATTTCATAAATGTGGTTGCGAGAGAGGCGAGCTCTGCATTGCTTGTGAAAGTAGGAAGTGTTATGGTCTCAAACTTTTATCCACAAGCTTCGAGACTTGAGCCTCCAATATTCTTCTTCTTGTCGAAAAGCACAAAAAGTTTTTTTTTTGGGCAGCTTGTTCTTTCTCTAGATCTATTTTGAAGATGGCCTTGGACTCCATTTTCTCTTTCAATTTTAATAGCTGATGGACTACCTCTTGTCTGAGGCTAATGGGATTGATGATGGGTTTTTTAACCCAAGGTTTCAGTGCATGTTTTGTTGCCTTTAATTTTTGCTCCCACACAAAGCTCAGAGACCTTGAGATAGGAGAGGACCAAGCAAATTGAACAGTTTCCAGGAAGCCCTCCTTATCTATCCAAAGGGGGTTGAACCAGAAAGGAACTGGGCCCATATTTTCTTCTTCTTTCAGATTCAAGAGGATAGGTTTGTGATCATAAGTCAGCTTTGGGAGAATCTTGGTAGAGATTATCCTTCTTTCTCACAGGAATGAGCTCTGGATTAAAAATCTATCCAGACGTGCAGAGATGTGATCAACCCCTAATCTGTTATTTGTACAAGTATAAAGTCCTTTCGAAGGCTTGAAATCAAGGAGGTCCCATTGATGGACTAGCTCTTCGATGAAGGGGAGCATTTGGTCTTTGCCACTTTTGCCTCCTCTCTTTTCTTTCAGATCAAATACTAAATTTAGATCTTCAACTAGCATTATGTTTGAGGGAGAGAAGATCTCTAAAAAATATGATAACGATTGCCAACAGTCTTTCTTTTCAGAGTACAATACAAGTACATAAAGATTGAAGAGTGAAAGATTAAACATACTTGATGTATGTCAGAATTTAGCGAAGATCCAGTGTTGGGTCTCGAAAGAATCTTCTAAATGAAACTTGTCATTCGCCCACAAGGTTGCGAGGCCACCAGCGGAACCTCTTGTGCTGATGGCTTTCCCAACATTTTTCTTCCATTTCTGTTTGTTGATTTCAAGAAGGGTGTCGCCTTCAATTTTGGTCTCTTGGAGCAAGAGGATCTCAGGAGGTTCGATTTTCAGTAGGTCTTTGACTGCTTCGGCCTTCGATGGATTCCCCAAGCCTCTGCAATTCCAAGAGACTATACACATTATTTACTGGGGTTGGAGTGGGTAGGCCCTCCCTTGGGGGGCCTTGTTCTGGTATTTCTTCCAATGGACATCTCAATGGTGGATTGGCTTCCTTGCATTTTTTGCCTCTCCGCTTCTTCTTCTATTGCTTCTTTGTGAGATTTTCTCCTTGCTCTTTTTGAGGGTTTCTTGAAAGACTCATCCTCCGAAGATCCTGAGTTTTCCGGGGGTTTCTTTTTTATTATTTCTGTGTAGGAAGGGGAGGAGGAGGTTCCGATTAGGGAACCGGATTAGGCTACCTCGCCATTGTTTTTTCCCACTGTGGGAGGGAGGGTCTATTGCTCAAGTTCTTCAATCACTGGATCAAAGATTTTCTGAAGGGTTGCTGAGGATTTCGAAGGGGTTTTTAGGAGCCTTTGGGATTGGAGGGGCTGAGCTTCCTTCCCTAGGGGCTTTCCCTGGAATGGGGGTGCTAGGCCCTTTTGATTCCCCTTTCCCTTTGAATCTATTGTTATTCTTTGATGGGGCTGCTTTCTGGACCTGTGTCCATTGTTTGCCTTTCGAGATCTCCCCCTCTTCTTCTTTTACCTTCTTTTTGCAATGTCTGGCGAAGTGTCCATAGCCATGGCAATACCTGCATTTGAATGGAAGCTGTTCGTAATCCAGTTCTTGGATGTGAGACTAGTCTGCGACGTTTAGTTGAATGGCTTTCGGAAGCCCCACCTCCATATCTACTTCGACGCATATCCTGACACATGAATACTAATCCTTTCTGTCTGCTTTGTCGATGTATTTTTCGAGAGTGTTCCCAATGGATTCCAGAGACTTTGGATTCCAACAATGCAAGGGGAGGTGGGGGAGGCGCACCCAGACCGGTACGACTGAGGGCACATCTTATGTCAGATCAAAGTCTGGAGACCATTTGTCTAGGTACAGACCATGAGGGCCCATAAAGTATGGTCCATTCTTGAATATGAGGTTTCTGTCCTTTGTGTTGTCAAAGACAAAAGCGTAGAATCCCCTGTCGACGAGATGGCTTTTGATGCCTTCTTTTACAAGGGGGATCCAGTTCCTTTGAACCCATGCATCTACAGCTTTGGGAGAAGGCCATAGGCCTGTGAACTGGCCGATTAGTCCCCATTCAGCAAGGTTCAAAGCAGATCTGCATGTTTCTTCTGCTGGGAGGGCGACTGAGGGAATACTATCTAGTTTTTTGACGAATTTTTGCTGCATCTCTGAGGTAGTTCGTTTGCTATTGGCTGGGACCAGTTTTCTGAAAGCATTTATCTCAGGAGGGAGTGGTGGTGAGGGAGCCTTAGGGCCCCCTCCCAGGACCATGGCGTGAGGGCAAGGGAGGGGACGCACCAGGTGCACGTGCGGGAAACCTCCTGGAGCGTGAGCGTTTTCTCTCTATAAATAATGTTCCTATTAACATGTCTAGCATAATGGATTTTATCCTACAAATACCAAGTGTTATCCTTGCTTTTGTTCAAAAGTACACCAATGATGATTTTAGTCTCATCCCACCTCAAGGTTTTAGAGGTTAAGTTTAATGGATAGTTTCACCCCTTTCATAAAGCTTCGACTTCAATGATAATGGTGTTATTTGTCAAGTCCATGAAAAGAGAGAAGGAGAAGAGAGGGGATTTGAATCATAAAAAACTATTCCAAAACACCAAACACAACTTATCCCATTATTTATTATTCACACATACACATATCTATACAACACATCTTACAAAGTAGGGAAAAACCAAATAAACACATATACATTTCACAACCCATCAACCATTATATTAGGAGAATGACCATATCTTACATGAACATAAAAAAAAAACAAAAAAAACACATGATCTATTGGGACTTATATCTCTATCTCTAAATTGCCCAATAATGACCAAGGCCTAGTTTGCCCAATTTTTTCTTAGGGGTTAATTAATAACCACTTAGTTGATATGAGACGAGATGTAAATTACTGTGAATGCCTCCCAATTTAAATCGCCGAAATTAAAACCCTTTGCATGAAGTTGGGGTTTTAGGTTAGATAGTCATCGGCCCTCCTGCGACTCATTTGCTCAAAGAAAGAACAAACTTTAACTGATTTCACGCACAGAATCGTAAGGTATGCATGTATTTCTCCCTATCTCTTTCTCAGTATTGTCTTGAATTTTCAGTACAAACTTTATTTGCAGTCTCGCATGTTTTTAATTTGATGCCAACAACATCACCACTCCATTAGCCCGTATTGCCTTGGTAGACAAATCAACAGAACCAGAGGTGTAATGGAGCTGTTAATCTCCTACTCGAATTCTCTTTTTTTATTTTAAAAATTAAAGCTTGACTCAGTTAGCAGTATCACCATAAGGGCCGGGGTAGAAACATTTCTATCGACTTCCTTCCTTTAGTTGTTTAAATTCGAAAGATGGGTGATTCTCAAGATTTGAACTCGCAACCACCAGTAGGCCACCACTGCCCCCTCACCGCTGGCGACTTTTGGAGCAAATGTCGTTTGAATTGAACTGGAGTTGAAAATGAGAGGTCCGATAGGCAAGACTGACTACAATGCTGGGTTTGGGAGCAGTGTGAATGTGTTGAAATTAAGAATGTGAGAAATAGCTTACAATCACTGCAAGTGTGTAGAAGTTATGAGGATCGAGTATGCAACCCCATAGCTGTTATTGCCGCAACAACCAGATCAATTCTATCACGAGGTCCGAAAGAGATTTGATTCTCTGGGGGATTTATGCTTAGCTTCCAGTTTGGAAGTTCTTCCATTGACCACTTTGTCAATAGGAATGCAACTCGTGATCATAGTCATTCGTACGAAATATTGCATACTGTGGACATCGAATATGGAAAAAAATGGGCGACCAAACAAATATCATATATGTGGAAGGAAAAAAAAGCAGTAAATTGCACCATATTAAAAATCTAAATCTATGAAAATTTTACTGATAATTTTAAAATTTCTTATAAACATACATGTTTGTAACAAAATTTAAATGCTTAGCATCCCCAAAACCATATGGCATAAATGTTAAGCAAAACAAATCGATCGTTTTTAACCCTAGTTTGAAGTCTGATCTGGTCAAGGTGACTGTTTGGCATTTTTTGGTTGTTTTACTCTGGTCAGGTAAAAATGGAAAAGAAAAAGGGTACCAATAAGCAAAATGATTGCTTTTTGTTACTTAGTTTGTGATAATATGATTATCTGGGAATATAAATGTTATTGGTTTGCAAGCATTGCCTTATTCTAACCACGAGATCCACTATGCTTCATGAGAGCTGGCTCATGGAAATGAGATGATATAAATATTCAAATTTCAGATTGTCAACATGTCAAGAATTCCCTGAGAGGGTAGCATTATTAACTAAAGTGACATTGAGAATAGCTGAGCAGGTCAAATTGGGAGTGGGAGTTTTGAAAGGTTGAGAGGCCACGATTTGTAGGCCACGAAGCTTCCTTCTAGTGGGCCTCATGTGAAGATTCAGTAGGCCTTGTAGATTGTAATATACCTAGGGTAAATGTAGTAAAAGAACTTAGAAAAACCATGATTCTCAATTAAATAATTTATGGGAAGAAAATCATTGTCTAGCCAATAAAGTCGACTAGTTAACACAAGAAGTGACAAATAATCAGGAGGAAAATCAAAATGAAGCCCAAGTCACGAAAGTTAGAGATCTTGAAAATGCTAAATACGACCTTCAATATGAAGTGCATATTCTACAATGTAAATTAGAAGAGTAGGTTAACAAGACAAAAGAGATGAAAAGTCAACTATGAGCATCAAAGGAAAAAATTGTGACTTACAACTTACTAGTGAAGGATTAAGCGCCAGTTCGACATGACGTTGCAATTCAATGTGACCGAGAATCAAAAGAGAAGAGGGACGTCAAGAAACATTTTGAGAAGATCTTGTTAAATAAAGATGATAAAATTAGTCGTTTGAAGAATCATAGTCAAAGTTCAAACCTTGCTTGTTTAAGTAAAAAATTAAAACATAAGGATATATCAATCCTGAAAGTAGACAAGGAGACATTCATGGATGCAAGTGAATCAAGGAAGTTCTTAGAAGTTGAGACTGCAGATAAAAAAACCTTAATCGATCCGATTAAATCAAGAAAGTTTTTAGAAGCTGAAATTGCAGATCAAGAGATCCTAACAGAATTGATTGAAACTAAAAGTCAAAGTGTCATTAGTATCGAAGTTTTATAAGTGAAAGAGCATCCATAAATTGGGTTCAAGAAACAATTCAATGAGAAGTCAACATCTATAGATTCCGTGATGGTTGATGTTTCATTGATCACCAATGATGAAGTCATTGATGCACTAATGAATACAAAAATATCAAATATCAACATGATGACTCAAGTATATCATGGAAGGATTAAACCAGAGATTAAAAAGGATTAACTTATTAGGGTACCATATCGACACCTAACTTATAGAAATCAAAGCACACAAGAATCAATGTACCAATGTCAATGTTGTTCTTACATATGAAAGCATCTGAAAATTAATACAACTTGAAGTAAAAAACAAAGAAGCTTGAATCAAGAAACTAATCATTAGAGATCTCCAAAAAGAATCCACCTAGGATGGATTGATCCTTTCTTGATGCAACAATATTGTTCAAGGCTTTGGAAATCATATTGCCACATGTCCTCAACCTTCTCAGACAAGCACCAGTTACACGAAGAGGGATCATCCCATCAAAAGAAGTGTTCTTTACCCATCTTTTGAGGACAAAACATTTTTAATATGGATATACAAGATTTCTCTATGCATTCATTATGATTTCATGAAGTGAACCAACAGGTTTACTTCATAAACATTTTTGAGACTCAAGCTTTAATACAACTTCAGAAATTTCACCTTTTTCTTAGAGGTTTCCCGAATCTTAACCCCTGTGAATTTGCAGCCTTAGGGCTGATCTGAAATATGCTTTTATAGCCGCAAACAATAGACAATATTTCACTCATTTTAAACCCCAATCAACAAGGCAATCCAAGAGAGAAGATGGCAAATGTGTGCCAACAAATTTCAGGCCTCTAGGGCAATCTTATCAAGCATAAACCAGATCTCAGATTCACTTTATAGCGGCAGTAATTACAGCAATAAATCTGCCCTATCTTCTTCAAGATTAATGTTAAAACCCTTAACCATTTCAGCCTTAACTCATGCCAAATCAACAAGACATACGAGTGCTGGAAATTACCAAATCATGAAGACAATGATAACTGAAAATTAAATCTTGCAATAAGACAATTTTGGACAGCTGAAAATAAAATCTGCAATAAGACAATTTTGGACAGCTGAAAACTTCATATATATGTATGAAGATGAAGTACTTTTACATACCATAGCCTCATCCCAAGGCTAGTACAATCCTCTAACTCTCGAAAACCCTAGATAGGGGAAACCAAGAAAACCCTAGCCTAAGTCATTTGGTTCGAGTTCGACGACCTTGAAGTTTGAGAATGGAAATTTAGGTGATAAAATTTGGTATTAAGTTTGAGAAACTATAAAATTTGAAAATTAAAAAATATATGTAGTTGAATTAAATATGCTTATTAAACACATGATAAAAATGAAAATTACATGCCAACATTAATGAGTAATGATTAAACATGTCCATGAAACATAACATTAAAATGTTTTACAAAATTGGGCATCTAAAGGGAAAACTAGAATGGGACCCTTGTTGAACCCTTGTTGCCTGGTCTATGAAACCCTTGTCGAACCCTTGTTGCATGGTCTATGAAGCCCTTGTCAAACCCTTGTCGCCTGGTCTATGAAAAAAGTGTGCACCTAAAAGTTAAAAACCTTGAACTTTGAAGAGAATGTCGGGTCTGTGAGAGAGGCAAAACCAAATATGCGTCGGGTTTGGTCTCGCCATGTAGTCTGTCATTGTGACTCATGAGAGCTTAGATGGGAATGAATGTCTATTGCTATCGGGCTAAGTCATTGATTTTGGTGAATTTCAATGTTGAAATTTGAAATTCGTCGAACTTTAAGCTAGGTTGAATAAATTCGTTTAGGTTCGACGAACACCAAGATGAATTTGAAGTTGAATTCAAATAAATTCATGATGAAATTCGCTTGAGTTTGTTTAAGTTCGTTGACATTCGGTTAATTTTTTTTTGGGGTTTAATTTAAAAAAAACCCATACCCTAAGTCTTCCCGCCATGTAGCAATCCTCCTCCCCCTTGTCTAGTGCTGCATAGCACTAGCACTCCATCCAACCATAGCATTCGATAACTAGCACTCGAGCATTTGCAATTTAGACTCCTCTGAGCACTAGCAGTCTGAATGATGAGCAATTCCTCACTTAGATGCTCATACATTTGATGTCGAGTCATCGCAATTCCCAACCATGCCCTCTCTTCAAAGTTCACAGACTCGATGTGTGTGGCCTAGGCTATGTCCACATTGCATACAGTTAAAACTTAAAGGTTCAATGGTGGTCTGGAGTTGGTCTCTCATCGTTCAAGTTTGACGGGTTGAAATATATGTCTAATCATGTTGGCAATGGGCATGCTATTTTTATTTCTATCATATGGGTTTAATGAGTGTATTTAATTTTATTACATATATTTTTCAATTTTATAATTCGTCGAACCTAATGTCGAATTGTCGAATTTTTGGGCAGGGGCTTGTAATCCAATTTTGTGCATGTGGCAAGCACCTGTGGGATGTGACAAGCTGAGCATGTGTGTTTTAGCAGGATGTGAAAGCAAGAAAAGGTAGTTTCCCTTCGCTATAGCATTCACTAGATCCATATATTCGATTCAATATTTTCTATGGATGCTTCACTTGCTTGCTCATAAGATTAGACCAATCCTTTTTGCTCATCTCCTACTTTGCTTGTTGGCTTGAACTTCAAGGTCGTCGAACTCAAACTTGAACTCGAACTAGGTGACTTAGCTATCGAGTCTGGAGTTTGGACTCTATAGACTTAGTACTATGAGCTTGGACTCTTAGAGAGGAAACATTGAAAGTGGCGGAAGGAATGAATGGAACATGGTAGAGAGGAAAGAATGAATTGTTAAATTCTCCTAACCCAACACCCGACAGTTAATTTTGAATAAAATAATTTATTGAATAAAATAATTTATTGAATAAAAGCACAACTGAGTTATTAACGAAACATTACAACAGAAGCAAAAAGATGGAAACCAAACACATTGCACATGAAATTTTTTGGGTAAAAACCCCTGGAAAAACAGGGAGAATCGACACTGTGAGATGTTTATTATTATTAATTTGGGTTCCCGTCCTGGGATAATGTCCCATTCGAGGAATAATACAAAACAACAAATAGCCAAGCCTTACAAACCTCAAGATCAGTTCTTTGATCTTGTTGGTTGGTTGCTATCTCCCTTGCCACCCCTTTTCTCCTTTCTTCGAACCTTGCCCTGCACACTTGGATGAAAATCCTTCTTCACCCAATCAATGAATCTCACTCATTCATTCTGTCGATTCCTCTCACTTAGTCTGCCTTTTATTACCTTGAGTTTTCCTAAATCCAAAACCCTAGATCTCTAAAGTGATCAAAGGCTGAGATTAAATCTCACCTTCACTTTATGATCTAATGGCTAGGATTNGAAAAACAGGGAGAATCGACACTGTGAGATGTTTATTATTATTAATTTGGGTTCCCGTCCTGGGATAATGTCCCATTCGAGGAATAATACAAAACAACAAATAGCCAAGCCTTACAAACCTCAAGATCAGTTCTTTGATCTTGTTGGTTGGTTGCTATCTCCCTTGCCACCCCTTTTCTCCTTTCTTCGAACCTTGCCCTGCACACTTGGATGAAAATCCTTCTTCACCCAATCAATGAATCTCACTCATTCATTCTGTCGATTCCTCTCACTTAGTCTGCCTTTTATTACCTTGAGTTTTCCTAAATCCAAAACCCTAGATCTCTAAAGTGATCAAAGGCTGAGATTAAATCTCACCTTCACTTTATGATCTAATGGCTAGGATTCAATTTAATTTACTAATGCCAAATACTTAGGCATTTAATTAAATTAAACTCACATTAATTACAAAAGTACATTCACTTTAATAATTACTTTATCAAAGTGAATCTCTTAAGTCTTGAGAGGTATTAAGGACGACTCCCATGTGTTAGACACAAACCAATGTGGAAGTACTTGTCCGATGCTACATACATCAACACTCCCTCTTAGCGAGGAATGTACTTTCACCACCTAGAGGTGGCTCTGTATTCACTACCATATCCGCTACCATGGCTGCTCTCCAATCCACTTGATCTGCTGCTCCCTTTGAACCGAAAGCTATCCCTGACATCTTGTTCGGACCCTTCTTTGAAGACTTGCTGCCTTTGAACATGCACCTAGAAACCTCCTATTCCTGAGCATATTGCATAGCCATCTCGTACCATGACTCCTTCTTGATAGATTTGGAAGGCTACTCCTTCCCACTTGAACCTGAAGGCTAACTCCCTTTGAGCTGCTCAACCTTCGAAGCTTCCTTGTTCCTTGTTTTCTGCCACTCTGCTGCTTGCCATTGCTCACATAGGCTGGCCCTTTAGCCCATACAAGTTGCTCTCTCTAACTCTAAGAACTATTGCTGTGTTTGAGCTAGATCCTTTGGGCTTGATCAGTGCCTGTCCATCTTGGAACGCTACGTCATCCTTTCTTCTCAATCGCCGAGACAAAGAGCACACTTCTCCTGAGTTCTGGCACCCATAACACATTCATCACTCTTAACACGCCTCATGACTCCATTTGGAATGGCACTGTCCCAATTCCCTTTACTGCATGCTTGGTGCCCACACCAAGTTCCACATGCACGTTAGAGTCTGACTCTGTGAAGCTCTTGAACAACTCCCGTGCTCCTGTCATATGACATGTGGCTCCACTATCTAGTAGCCACGCACCAACTGATATGGTGCCCGAGGAAAGATGGGAAACCAATAAGAATTCCTGCTCAAACTTTCTGGCAAACTCATCTACCTGAGCCTTTGTCGATGCAACTATTTTTGGTTGCGTTCTGTTTTCGCCCTTCTTCCTCTCCAGACACTGTGAAGCATAGTGTCCCTTCTTATGACGGTTAAAACAGTTGACCTTACTAAGGTCCTTCCTTGTGCCAGCTTGTGAAGATGAATCTCCACCCGCGTTCTTCCGAAGCTTCCCCTTGCCCTTCTTTGCCTAACTGGCAAGTGCAAGGTTCTCCTCATCACCATCCTCTTGCGGGCCTCCCAGAGCCTCTCGACGAGTCTCCTCCTATATGCAATCATCCCACGGGCCACAATCGATCGAAGCTTGAAAGTTTCTCTCGAGCACAGAGGCCTTCGATGAATGGAGTCCAAGGCTTGGTGAAACCATTCAAGGCCACCCTCACTAACTCCATTTCTGTCACTGTCTCGTCGACTGCCCCCAACTGGTCACGATCTTGAGTGATCCTGTGAGGTAACTGGTCATTGAATCAGTCTTGGACATCTTGGTGTTCTTGAGTTGGTTCTCGTTACTACTCTGAAACAGATTTGTCAGAGTTGAGAACATCACATTGGCTGACTTTTTCTCATATAGGTGAGGTATAGGATGATCCCTCACCGAATCTAAGATCATCCACATTGCCTTGGCCTCCCTTGCCTCGTGCTTGGCTAGCTTTGCAAGATTTGTCAGCGCGGTCATTGTGGTATTTGCATGACTCCACAGTCCATTCTCCTTCAGTAGAAACATGATCCTTGCTTTCCATGGAAGAAAGTTAGAGGCACCCTCCAACCGATCCTCATACCTCAAACCAATTGTTGCCATCTCTAAGATCTGAAATTTCCCAGAAACACAATATGTTGAAAACATGTGCCTAGTCCTTCAGGCACAAAAAAACGAAGAATGTTTTTGGTTGCCTGGATCCTTGCCCGAGACTCGCTGCCTGCTGCTCGGACTTTGCTACCCGCTGCCCGAACCCTTGCCCAAAGTTGCCCGAGGTTGCCTACAACCTTTTGCTGCTGCTTGGATACTTTATTGGGCTGCTCGATAATTTCCTGGGTCTACCCAAGGCTGCTTGACAGCCTGCTCGCTATCCTGCGGTCTGCTGCTGGCAACTTTTCGGGCGACTGGCCCTACCCTGACAGCTGTGGTTGGTTGGCTGGCGGCCTGGGCCCCGCTGGCAGCTGTTGGCTTGCTTTGTGCTGGTGGTGGCTTGATTGACTGTTGCCGTTGGTGTGTTGTTGGTGGCACGTGGCCTCCCTCGTCACTTATTCCACTCACACCTCAGCCCACGACTTGCCGACGACTCTTGCTACCTCTTGCCTACGACGCTACTCAACCTCTCTCCTCACTATTGCTCCACAACTAATGTTTGCAACACTGCTGGATGCTGTTCCAGTAACACTATTTGCTTCTTTCCTAGCCTCCACGTCCCTCTTCACATGCTCCTCTGCTGTTTCCACTACCGTCACCTCCAACAGCCTCCGACGACTCCCCCACTTGCTCGGCCCGACCCTTGCCTTAGCTCTACGTGCCCAGCTCCTACCGACTATATGCACCATGACCACACACAATCCTTCTCTGCTGTTTGCTGGCCTTAACTCGATTCACTCGATCTACAACTCAATAATCAACACACCACACCACTGTCACAACTTGCGATCCACCTGCAACCAATTCGTACGACTGTATGACTACTGTATAGTCAGTACGATGAACGTACAATTTCTTCAAATTTTTATTTATTTATTTTATTATTGTTTTTTCTCATAGCTGAGCCTACAGAAAAAATAATTTTCACCCCTTCCCACCTGCAAAACTTACGATCTATGTTCTTGGTTCATCCTTCAAAGATCACACTTTGATACCATGTTAAATTCTCCTAACCCAACACTTGAAAGTTAATTTTGAATAAAATAATTTATTGAATAAAATAATTTATTGAATAAAAGCACAACTGAGTTATTAACGAAACATTACATCGGTTGCAAAAAATTGGAAACCAAACACATTGCACATGAAATTTTCTTGGTAAAAACCCTTGGAAAAACCGTGAAGGAAAAACTAGTACCATGAAATGTTTATTATTATTAATCTGGGCTCCTGTCCTGGGATAATGGCCCACCTGAGGAATAATACATGCTAAAATTAATGCAGCTGCAAGAGCCATTCTCCGGGAGGATGGCAATGACACTCGCTGAGATCTAGGGCCCCCAGTACACTCCTGGGGTTCTTGGTTTGGGACCACGCAGTTAGAGCCATGGCAAAAGACCCTAGTGAGGGCCCCCGGTGTATCGCTGGGGTTCTTGGTCAAGGACCAAACAGTTTGATGATATAAGTCCCTAGATGTGTTCTAGGGCCCCTGGATTTGTTCAAGGGAATCCTTGCTCAGTGCTTGGATTGATCCTTGGTTGTGTACCTTGGTGGATAAGACCCTAGTTGTGATCTAGGGCCCCGAGTTGCGTTCTGGGGTATCTTGGTGTGGGACCAGGCAATTTCTTGGTTAAGTACCAAGCTGAGATGATGTGTGATATTCTTCTCTCCCGGGATGGTCCATGAGACCTAGGAGCAATTAAGAAGAAGGACACGATCACATCATTGACATTCCTCTTATGCTGGGATGATAAAAGCTTATAAGTTATATCATGAGACCCTTGTGGACATTTTGCCATTAAAGAAGAACCCCCCTTGATTACCTTTGCAACCCCTTGCTTGAGTTTCGTCCTCCTTAAATGTTGTGTGGGTTTTTGGTTTGGTTCCGTGCTTGAGTTTTGTCCTCCTTAAATGTTGTGTGGGTTTTTGGTTTGGTTCCGTGCTTGAGTTTCGTCCTCCTTAAATGTTGTGTGGGTTTTTGGTTTGGTTCCTTGCTTYTTTCTAAAGAAAGCTAGCCGCTTTGTTTTTTGATCTCCTTGACTTRCCTTTCCTTGTTGACCTTTTTGACAAATAATATTTTATGATATAAAATATTATTTGTTTAATTTAATTGTTTATTAGTTTATCTTTTAGGGTTTAATCTAACCCTTAAGTTAGGGATAATTTACTAACCCTAACCTACCTACCAAACTATAAAAGGAAGAGACCTCTCCTCTCACTAGTCTCACACTCATTCTTCTTCCTAGCAGAGTTTTAGTCTGAAATTTTGCTGTGGCTCCTTCTTGTTCAGTTTAGTAAAGTGGTGTGGCTCTCTCTAGGACAGTCTCTTGCTTGGTGTAGGCACCATGGGCTTATCCTTTGCTGACTGAGGTTTGGCGGCTCTGCTGATAAGGGTCTAGGTTGCTGCGGCTCCTCTAATTCAGCTTGCCACTGGTCCCTTTTGTTGCTGCTTGAAGGTCTGTCCTTGTACCATTTTGTTTAGGCTGCCGCTGCCATCTTTTCCTTGCTGGTGCCACTTTGTTTATGCTGCCGCTGTCATCTTGTGCCACTTGAAGGTTGCCGCTGTCATCTTGTGCCACTTGAAGGCTGCTGCTGTCCTCTTTGATTTTGCTGGTGGTGTATGTTGTCATTCCTTGCAATTCTTTTATACCCTAACCAGAGTTTGATAGGGCAGCCTTGGGACTGTTATTACTTTTGTCTAAGTGTTGTAGCTGTTTGGTAATTTTTTCTGGACAGAATTTAATAGGGCTGTTAGTGGCCTCTCCTTCAGCCACTAAGCTAGACAATGGTGTCCTGTTGCAGCCCTTTTATTTGATGTTTGGCATGCTGGTTAGTTTTTTCTAATATTACCCTAAAGTTCTTCTTGGCAAAATTGTTCAAAGGATCATGATGAGATCTCCCCCGAGGGTTTGATCCATGACCCTTAGAGCTTTTTCTGAGCATACAGAAAAGAGGATAAACAACAAACACATCAGGTAAATCTATTCTTTGTTTCAGCTAAGGTAATGCTCTGTCAGTTATTGTTCTTTTGCTACCAGATTATGGATTAGAAGTTTTTAATGTCTTGTTGATACAATAGCTAATGTTTAGAAATTCAAATAAATATTTCTGTTTTAGCTAGCTATATTTTTGCCCTTAAATTCTAACAGTACAAAACAACAAATAGCAAGCCTTACAAACCTCAGGATTAGTCCTTTGATCTTGTTGGTTGGCTGCTATCTCCCTTGCTGCCCCTTTGCTCCTTTCCTCAAACCGTGCCCTGCACTCTTGGATGAAAGTCCTTCTTCACCCAATCAATGAGATCTCACTCACTCATTTTGTGTGTCTACTCCTCTCACCGAGGCTTTCTGTTATAACCTTGAGTTTACCCTAAACCCAAAACCCTAGATCTCCAAAGTGATAAAAGACTGAGATTAAATCTCACCTTCACTTTATGATCTAATGGCTAGGATTTAATTTAAATCACTAATGCTAAATACTTAGGCATTAAATTAAATTAAACTCACATTAATTACAAAAGTACATTCACTTTAATAATTACTTTATCAAAGTGGATCTCCTAAGTCCTGAGAGGTATTAAGGACGACTCCCACGCGTTAAACACAAACCGATGTGGAAGTACCTGTCTGATGCTACATACATCAACAAGAATGCAGAGGAAAGAATGGAACACATAGTGGCATAGGGTAGGGTTAGGTTTAGTCTTTAGAATTAGTTTTTTCTTTTAAATTTTTAAACCCCAAAAAACATGAACCTAAATGAATTTCAATGATTTTAAGTCGAATTTAATAAATTTTACAGCTATTCGCCAACATGTAGAGTGCCACCAAGTTGTTTGAAGACCTCCAACACTTTATGGAAGAATGTCATACAAGCATCCAGTTGAGGTCAAGCAATTACTAAGTAAGCCACCTCCAATGTGCAAATCCATCATAGATCACCCAAGGGCTAATCGTACACCATGTAACCCAAATCTCATGAAGCATCTCCAAACATGGTATAACACTTTCGGAGTAACCTTGAAAGCTAACACGTCCTCTTTACAAGGAAAGTATTTTCACCAACACTCATCAACTCCCTCCACGATTCCATTAAACCCGCCATATGCAAATTTGTACAGTGTACTTGTTGTAGTCTCGAAATCAACCCAAACATCATCCTCCATCAAGGTATCACACCTCTCCTTTTCAAGACAATTGGAAGGCTCACAGATGGAAGAAACCTATGCAATACGACTAGCATATATCTTAGGAGGTATACTCGCCCTCATTGAAGATTTGGGCACTCCTACATGCTCTTGAGCCTCTTGCAATGTTTGGGTGAGCCATCTCGGTTTTTTGCATGCTGAAGTAGAAGGTGTGGGCATATCCATCCCTAATCTCACCTTGTCCACCCTTGAATTTGATTCATTTCGAGTCTCTCATTTAGTCTCCGGAACAACAACCTCCTCTCTCTCCTCAATCACTGAAGGAGACTCTCATGAGCTAGAAGACTCACATCCTCATCAAACTTCACGTCTCTGCTTATAATTGTTTTTTGTTGTGCTGGAATGTACTTATAGAAGTATCATTGTATCCAACATCACAAGTGCTATCACAACGTCTTGAATCTCCAAAGAATGTTGAACACTTGTGGATTTGAAGGAACATAACTATGGATCATTGGTAACCTGCCAAACTCCATCATCCCTCAAGTCAACATCACAGCCCAAAATTTCAGGACATACTGCAAAGATAATCACATCTCCAGAGTCCATACAAGACCAAGACAAGTGAATCACATCTATCAAAATCATAAAGGTAGAAGTCTGGACAAGTCAACTCATCTATCTTGAAATACCAAGCTCGTGGTATAGGTAACAACCCGTGTATGGCTATTGACAACTTGTGAACATGAGAATCCCTCTCATGCACCTCAAAAGCTCCAACAACAGACACATCAACATGAGCTAGGTCAACTCTCTCTTTCTAAGAGAATCCTAAAGTAAGAGTATCATTAAGGTCAACTCCCTCTGCCAGAGAAAATCCAACAACCCCGTGCTTGTATTCGACAAGACTCCCATCAACTGCAAGTCTAGATTCTGCCCTTGATTCCACAATAGGTTTTGAACGTGTCTTCATGGCATCTCGTCATGCATGTTATGCGTATGCTTCCTCAAAACTAGAAGGCTCATCCAACCTCTCATTGGAATGTACAAGTACCACTGGATCAACAAGTAACCTCTAAAGGCCACCCTCTCTCACCCCTCTTGCAAAAGTCCTTTGACTAGCTAGACTACAATCACCAATGGTGCAATGTTGTCCCTTAAATGCAACTCTCCTATGTACATCTGTCTTACAAGAAACTGAAAGAAGTTTCTTCCTCAAACCAGGAACCAATAAAACATCACTCGACTCAAGAACATCACCTAAAGGCATTGGAAGGAAATGGAGCCAACTCCTCTCATAGGATAAGTAGCATTATCACTAAGCTCCACACTCATGCCTCCCTCTTACTCTTGAAACCTATTGAATAATGACTTGTCATATGTCTCTAATCCAACATTAGACACAATGTTAGAAGACAAGCAACATACCATAGCCATATCCATCTTGAAAAGTCAGCAATATGAAGAAGATAAAACCCTTTCTAGGGTCCTAGTGCTTTTTCCAAGCAACTTAGGGTTTCACACTCAACAACCTCAACAAGGTCAAGCACCTCTCCCAGGAATACCACAGCTGAAATACCAACTCCCTCTTTCAGCTAGAGTGATCTCAACTAGAAAAGCTTTGATACCATGTAGAAATTTCCGAGACTCAAGCTTTAATGCAACCTTAGAAATTTCACCTTTTTCTTAGAGGTTTCCTGGTTTTTAACCATATGAATTTGCAGCCTTAGGGATGATATAAAATTATAAATACCCTTTTACAGCAGCAAACAGCAGACAATATTTCACTTCTTTTCAACCCCAATAAACAAGGCAATCCAAGAGAAAAGATATCAAATGTGTGCCAACAAGTTTCAGCCCTCTAGGGCAATCTTATCAAGTGTAAACCGAATCTGAAGTTCACTTTATAACAGCAGTAATTAGAGCAGTAAATCTGCCCTATCTTCTTCAAGATTAATGTTAAATCCCTTAACAATTTAAGCCTTAACTTATGTCAAATCAACAAGACATAAAGTACTGGAAATGACCATATGATGTATACAATGATAGCTGTAAATCAAATCTGCAATAAGACAGTTTTGAGCAGCGGAAAATTACATATATATGTATAAAGATGAAGTACATGTACATACCATAGCCTCATCCCAAGACTAGTACCATCCTCTAGCCCTCCAAAACCCGAACCAGGGAAAACCAAGAAAACCCTAGCTCCACCAAAGATACTCCACAAGATAGCATCAACACTAGCAAGCCTCCTTGGCAAGACAACTCCTGTACTTCACTCCTCAACAAGTACAATCTAGGGTTTAATCACAAAACCTAACTCCAATGTCTCCAAGGGATGAAACCCTAACCCTAGTATTCAAGATGCTCCAAGTGCTCCAAGAAACCCTAGCACCTCCCAAACAAGAGATGTAAAGTAAAAAGAAATACAAAGAGAGAGAGAGAGAGAGAGAGAGAGAGAGAGAGTAGTGTGCTCCTCTCCTTACATCTTAAGGTAATGGAGCGATGAAGTGATTACGAAAGGCCTCTCTTCTTCCTCTATATATATGAGAGGTAAGGGATGCCAACAAGATATACATGGGCCTAAACCCTTACAAGCAACCTACAAAACCACGCGTAGGCACACACATGTGAAGTGCTACATTCCAAGGGTATATGTAATGTCCCTAATTTGAACCCCATTTGTAGGTGCACATTTAGGTTGGTGACCCATTTTGGTTTTGCGTGTACCTGAGCAGTGCGCGATGTAATGATCCATATGGGCTGGTGAGCCGTTGGCAACAAGCGTAAATGTAATGATACATATATGCTGGTGAGCCGTTGATACCAAGTTTTGATACTGTGCGCACTAGTGGAATGCGCGAGGTTGGTTATCAAGAAAAAGGTGCGCATATTCCATAGTGTTGCGCATACCTGAGCTAGTGCGTGTGGATTGCGCATCAAGAGAGGGTGCACATATTCCACAATGTTGCACGCACACAAGTGCGCGGGAATGATTGTGATGTATATATATATATATATATATGTATGTATGTTTTGAGGCTGGAGAGCCTATGTGACTATTGGGCTGGTGAGCCAGGACGCAAATAGGCCAGTACGCCTATTCTTGTAAAGTGTATCACACTCAAGTTATTAATATATTACATCGCTGCGCACGCACTGACTTAGACGAAAAGAGGGGGTTGACTCCACCGAGAAAGGGAAAAGGGGGGAATATTTTAATAATATTTTCGAAAAGTGTAATTTACGGATATATTATTTATCTTAAGTTCCTGAGGGATGGGAACAAGTCACCAAGTGGCTAAAGTAAATTCTAAAGATGACAAGTGTCAAGATGAAGGCATGCAATATATATTGCTTGCCTTAGCGTAATTTGAAGGAGGTGACTCATTCGGGGAAAACCTGGAGACGAAATTTCCTTTGTGAAGGAATAGGTATTTTGCTGTAATTTATTGTCATTTTGGCTTAACCATGTGCTTGGGAAAAGCTTGGTATGATTGAAGAAACGGGTTGTTAAGCTCGTAGTTGTCTAAGAGGCGGGTTGTCAGGCCCATGAGCAATCTCTCCAGGTGAGAGATTGACTAGGAATTGTTCCCTGGTGCATTGGGAACTCGTTATAGTGCTCTGAGACTTCCTGATCCGGCTTGTTGCTGAATGCCTGGAAGGGATGTGGGGTAGCTGAAGGACTGTTGAGCAGAGAAGGGGCACACTTCCTAGGGTGGGACAGGCATTTGGGGAATGAGGGACTGTAGGCTAGTTGCAACAGTCGACACCTTGGACTAAGCAATTCCGCTGTTTGTTAGACCATAGATTGTCACTAGGAATCCTTTTTCCCTAGTGGAGTTCGAGCTCCAGCTCGTGGGTGACCCGTTGCTGAAAGATTATGAGAAACAACGTCTATGGCTGGGAGGAACGTTTGAGTCACGCACGCAGTTGGTGATTTTTCATAAAAGATAAGTGTGCTTGTCTGTTACTGCGTGCTTATTCATTTGTATTTGTTATGATATATTACTTGCATAATGTTGCATATGCATATTGGTTGTTATTCTGTTAATGCTGTCTATTCTGTAAGTGAGATGTGAGTATTTAGCATAGTATTTGTATATGTTGAGTATGTTAGTTGATAAGTAACTTCTGTTAAGATAGTCCTGGTAAATGGTCAAGATCTTCCTAAGGGAGGCTAGAGGTATCATGCGCGCGGAAAGTGGTCCGTGTGCACAAGTGACTGGTTTTGTTGTGTGCGTTGGGGCGTAGTCTGTGCACACAGGCAGGTAAGACCTGCAAGTGGAATCTGAACAATTATGTGTGTTGTGGTATTCAGATGCTCTGTATGGTTATGCACACAATAGTGTCCGCATGTTGAAGTGGTCTTACGTCCTGTAACGTCGGTGTGCCCAGTGTGCATGAGTGTACAATTATATTTCAAGTTACTTTTGTTAGTTTTTATTCATATGAGATATGAGAGATATTCGATATATTATTACAATAATGAGTGTTCCATATACAGGGAACATAAGGTGACCATCCATGAATGAATGCGTCCCTTGAATAATCAATAACTATTTATTATTATCATTTACTTATAATATACTATATTTAATAATCAATAATAATTGTATTATTAATTATTATCTTTAGAGAATGTCTTCCCGATGTTGTCTAAACATCAACACTCC
>ML834907.1:72591-87195 GCA_009831015.1 Picea engelmannii
TAAACTCTATGATCTCAACTTTAATCCATCTAATACCTTGACTTAGATTTTGACCAAAGGTTAGTATGATGGTCATAGCTTCAACATGCAACACCGATCAAAATAATGTCATAACAAATAGATGCATATCAGAATAATCAAACCTGGGTTGCATTATTCCTTTGAATGTGTTGGATCTTGAGATCCTTCTCGATCTATGGCAAGAGATCCCTTCTCCTGCAAATACTCTTTAAAGCTTAACCATTTAAACATATGTGAGTACATACCTCTGATAGCATTTGCACGTAGTGGCACCATCTGGCAACAGTGATAATGATCACCAACTCTTAAAAACTTCAAGGGTGACTGCAATTGGTGCTACGGCTGATACTTCAACTAATACTGCAACTGGTTCTGAGACTGCAACTGCAACTGCAACTTAGGGTTTTATGAGGAAACCCTAATTTTTCAAACTTCAAATTTTGAAATTCTGATCCAGGGGATAGATGCGTTGAGCTGAGGCGAGTAAGCTGGTGCAGTCAGATTTATGAAAATCCAAATTTTACCCCCTCAAACTTGACCAACGGATTTCTGGACTGGTGCTTCTGGTTTTTTGGTACTTCTGGTACTTTGGTACTTCTGGTTTTCTAGTACTTGTACTTTGTGAAAACTAAGGTTTCACTTTCCGGGAGATCTACCCACTGAAAAGGTGTGTTGAAGGTGCTAAAGAATTCCTCGGGTTAGGGCGCACTTTTCAATAAAAAACCCTAATTTTCATGTACGACAATAGTGACATTTTTCTTCTTCTTGTGAAAGATGCTCTCTTCAGCTTAGCTCTGATACCATGTTAAGGTTTAAGCTATTATTAGGTTTCGTTTCAATTTACTGGATAACCATAGCATAGATAGGATCACTGAGAGAAACACAATCACAAGGGACACTTCATTTATCCTGGGAAACCCTCACGAGGGAGAAAACCCAGAAAAACTTCCTTAATATAGATAGCCAATACAATGCCAAGAGAATAAACCAAACAATACAGAAAGTGCTCGCCCAAGAATGCGCCTCTCTCTCTCTTCCTTCTTCTCCAACTGCAGCTCCAAACTTGCGCTCTGATGAACAAGTGAGTGAGTGAACAAATGAGGCGTTGGCCTCCTTTATTTATACAATTTGGCAGGAGGTGAAAGGACATGTCTTTTCATTGGCAGGGCCGACTTCTCTTTTTGGGTGGTTATAACCACTTTAATATATTCTGTGGGCCGACTTCTTATTTCTGGGTGTTTATAACGACTTTAATATATTCTGTGGGCCGACTTCTCATTTCTGGGTGGTTATAACCACTTTAATATATTCTGTGGGCCGACTTCTCATTTAGCATATTACAATTAGGGTTTGACCAATCCGCAAAAGGGGATTTGGTCATTTACAATACTCGACATGATTAATCCACAAAAGGGGATTGATCTAATGTACAATACATCAATAATTATTAGAATACTGTTTGCAGTTACAATATTTCAACATTTCTGAGCCTGGACCATTCACCCATCCGAGCCATTCCTCCGGCACTAAACAAAGTGCAACCTGGAGAGAATGAGTCTGCCCTAGGGAATGCCTGTCCCTGATTGCTGAACCTGGACCGTTCGCCTATCTCGGCCATTCCTCTGGCATCAAACAAAGTGCAACATGGAGAGAATGAATCTGCCCTAGGGAATGATTGTCCGGACCATTTCCTAAGGAAATGATTGTCCTGCACCAACCTCCAAAATGGACCATTCTTCGAAACTGCTCACAACTGTGAGCTTCGAAAGAATGACTGTCCGGCGAGGCGGACCAGTCTTCTTGACCACTACTGAGAGTGTCCATCAAGAAGAGAGACTGTCCTAGACCATTCCCCCACACTGGCCACAAGGGGAATCACTGTCTATGGTACATCAATGATCCATCGAACCATTTTCATTATGAAAATGACCGTTCGATTTGGACTATTTTTCGAACTGGAAAATGCCTGTCCGTCATAAATCTCAAACCACTTTGCGAACTGGAAAGGAACTGCTCATCCTGGACCATTTTTCGAACTTAAAAAATCACCGTCCATAAATCAATAACACATTGGTGCTCCTTCCCAACCTGGGAGTCATCTCTTCCTTTTTCAATAAGGAAGTCGTCTCCATGAGCTCCAGCTTGAGTATGCAAACTCTTTCATCTTGGATAGAGGCTTTACCAAAATATCTGCTCATCTGTTGATTTGTGGAGATATATATTGGAGAACCACTTCTCTTTTTTGGACTTCATCACGAAGAGTGTAATGCTTGATCTCATTGTACTTCGGGCTTTCTGGAACACTGGTTTTCTCCGAAGGCTTCATATAGCTCTGATCATTACAGTATATCATAGTTGAATTCAACTCTTTTGTTTTTTGCTAGCTCATAGCATCGTGGCAAGGCTCAAACTGGAACATATCCATGTGGCACTTATTCTTTCATCATGAGAGTTTGTTATGGATTAGCAATCCATCATCCTGGACTTCAAAGTAACCATTATGACTTTTATCATAGAAGATTTTCACCACGCTTCTGCTATGCATGAGAGGCTTTGCACCAAGTTGTTTGAATTCAAACAAAATCTTCTTCCATCTACATACAAGAGTCTCTTTCTGGTATACCTCAAAGCCTTGAGGTTGCTCTACATACGCTCTTTGTTCAATTATTTTGGAGAACAGTCTTTGCATTCATCTGATTTAAACTCCAAACCATGGATATTGTGGACGATATAATGGCTCATGTAGAGGTATGTTTGGTTTACTTGGTATAAGCAATCATCATAGTCTTCTCCCTCTATCTGGGAGAACCTCTAGTTCTGGATCTTGCAATGCTTACATTCATAAGTATTCCATACACTGTTCTTCATCGCAACTTTTAGTTCCTCTGCTTGATTGCTTTTAGTGAGTTTAGGTCAGACTGGTAGTCTTGTGATTCTTGATACAATGACTGGTTGTTTTGGCTTTTCTTTCTCTCTTGGAATCTTCATGTTCTTCCTCATGTTTCTCTTTAGCTCTTGGGTCCATGGAGTTTTCTATAGATTCCATGACCCGAAGATTCGAACTTCTTCCTTTCATCATAGGATCATGGATGTGGATGGACAATCAGGGATACTTTTAAGGCTTCTTTTCGAAGAAGACTTCTTCTAAAGTCAAACTAAACATGTGCTGCTTTTCATGGCTGCTACTATGGATATATACTTCATCATCTTCAATGGATCATAGGATTAGCTCCCTCCTAATCCTTGCTTCATGTATGAATGCAAGCTTTTCTTTTGGAAGTATATAATCGGCTCCCTCCATCTAACAGAGTCCATGCTTCCGTCTACATCCTTATTGCCTTCTACAAAGTGTCATAAGTCTTTCTCCAATTTCCTCTTGATTGCCGACTTCTTTCTGTCTTTACTTCTTCTAGGTTTGTTCAAGATTGATTATGATTTCGGCTTATCCTGCAACTGTTACTTATGTAATAACTTTCACATGAATTGTTACCAAGGGTTGTTGATGTACTTCATCCTTTCATGTGTATTGTTTGACTTGTAGTCATAGTGATAACAATCCTTATCTTGTTGTTCTTCCATAGATATAGTTTCTCTTTGAACATCTTATCTTCTAGAAAATAGATATGCAAGATATGTATAGAAACTATGTAAACATGGTATGTACAAGAACTATGAAGAGTATTGTTACCTTGTCTTAGAAGAAGAAGTCTGTTTTGTCCTGCTTGGCTTTCTTTGAGGGTTCCCTTTCTTCAACAACTGATGCTTCGTGTGTTTCCTTCCTTTTTCTTTAACTGGGGACAATGATTCTTGTAGTGACCATACTTTTGACAATTGAAGCATTGTATTCTTGACATATCTTTCTCTTGATTTGGTTTCTTCCTGGAGCCAAACTTCTTTTTATTCCTGAAATTTTTGAACTTTGCTGTGAAGGCTTGATCATCATATTTCTTTTGGGGTTTCTCTTTTGCATTGATCCTTGATTCTTCTTGCGCACAACAAGTCCAAAGTTCTTCAAATGTAGGATACTCTTTCCTTGTGTTTATGCTTGCGGAAAATGCATCCCATGTCTTGGGAAGACCATTGAGTACTATATTTACTAGTTCCTTCTCTGAGATGATTTCTTCAATAGCTTGTAGTTGATCTCTTAACTGAGAGATCCTCACAAAGTATGATGTTATGCTG
The DNA here is from genome assembly GCA_009831015.1 of Picea engelmannii. Classification (NCBI taxonomy): domain Eukaryota; kingdom Viridiplantae; phylum Streptophyta; class Pinopsida; order Pinales; family Pinaceae; genus Picea; species Picea engelmannii. The sequence goes on from ML834907.1 coordinate 76,795, forward strand.
TCATCATCATTCATCTTCATGTCACAGAGCTCATTCTTCAGACTCATTACTTGTCCAATGTTTTTGACTGAGAAGAGGTTTGTTAGGGCATCGTACAACTTGTTAGACGAATCAAGATGGGAGATGTAGGGTATCAAGTGGTCTTTTATAGAATCCACTATGATACTCATGGCATTGATGTTATTGTCTTTGAACTTCTCCATAACTGCAACGTTCTGTGGTTCCTTTTCTTTTCCTTCTTCAAACTCTGGTTCCACAATCTTTTCTTTCACGATATCCAACACTTTATTCTTGGCAAGGATGAGATCAATCCTTGTCTTCCATGCTTTGAAGTTAGAAGCCCCTTTTAATTTGTTTTCTGACTTCATAGAGTAAGTCATGGTTGCTTTGATTTGGTCAACCCTAGATTTGACCAAAAACTCAAACTTGACGTCTTAGCTTGCTAAGAGTACCAGGATATGCGCTAGGCTAGGGCGCACTAATCTGTCTAGAAATTAGGTCAATCCCTTCACTTAAGGTGCTTCAACGAGAGGGTTAGGGTTTCGTTGCTGTAGGAAAAACTGGCTGCAACTGCAATTGAGCAAATCCTCCCAATCTATATTCCAGCGGTTAGACTGTCCTAAGATAGTGTGGGCCCATAACCTGTTAGAATATAATGGATGTAATGATCCCAAGCGAATTTTTTGCTTGGAATCACTAAGTAATTACTGATTTGATTATTATTTGTTGTGTATGCAGGTTGGCCTTGAACATTTCGGCCTTAGGTTTATTCAGTTATTTAGCCACAGATTTATACAAGCATCATTGTAATCATATGAAGATCATCAACACTACACAAGATAGGAACCACAAGCAAATAACTGAACTTTATTATAAGAAAGCAAGCACCTGATACAATAGAGAGGCAGATCTGAAGTAGATGGCTTCAAGACAATAATGGAGCTGCATACAAATGCTCCCGGAGATATAAATCAAGCCTCCCAAAGGCTGCAATAGAAGATGAACGCTCAACTGCAAAACTAGGGTTCTAGCCTAACCCTCAAGCAACTGGTACGGCCCTGCTGACTGCTAGTACGACTTGCTGAAGACAATAAGCACCAAGGGCTCGACCCTCCTGAAGACGAAGCCCTCCAAATGTTGCCAAACCCTCCTCAATGATAGATCAAGACACTGGAAGTCTCCTCCTGAAGTATGGCACTCAAACACTAAAGCTTCCCCTCCAATCTGCAGAAACCCTAAGATGGTACAACGCTTCTGAAACCTTGAATATGGCCAATAGTACGACCTAGCTGAATGTGGGCTTGGAATAGTTTGAAACTCTCCCGGATGATAGATCGGGCATCTATAAGCACTTCAGAGAAGTTTCAAGGTCAGATCTAGCCTCTAGCCTTCTAGATCTAAGAAATATTGAATCACAAGTCGTACCCTTCCTCCTGAAATCGTCTCAACCTGCAGTAGATGATAGGGACATGATAACTCCTCCAAGAAGCCCTCAAAATGATGAACAAGGGCTTGCAAGCAAAACCCTAATGCTGGAAACACCTCAAGCTTCTTCCAAATGCTCGATCGAACTCTTCCTCAATAGTTGGTGCGCCCCTGCAAGAAAACCCTAGCTGGTACGATCCTGCTGATCCAACTGGTATGACCCAGCTAGTCCTCCTGAATAGATGATGGTGATAGAATGGTGTGGGTGGAGTATTTCATCCTCGAGACCAAGCTTGGAGCAAGGTGAGTGGAATCTTTCACCACTGAATTGCTCACTAGGGTTTGTAATATCAAAACCCTCAAAACTGTGTGCTCAAGAGCATCAACAAGCAAATACCAAAATCTAGAATGAATAATAGGTGCGCCCCAGCCTCCTCTTCATACTTTTCTTCTATTTCCCTGTTGAGTTAAGTTAACCCCTAGGGTTAACTCCTAACTCAACCTCCAACGCTTCTATTCCTTCATTGAGTTATCTTTTAACTCTTTTTCACCTTTTTATCAAGTCAACTTAAGAATATAGCCTTAGTTTGGTTGACCCTTCCCCTTAGTGTGAGACTATGGCCCAGTGGAGATGCCTAGGCCACTGAGTCTTCTCAAAACTTCTTCATTAAGAGGCGGGGGACATTACAGTCTCCCCTGCTAGAAATTGCTTGTCCTCAAGCAATTCCAAACCTGCTTCCTTTACCACTTGTTCATTTTCCCACGTGGCATCCTCAATGGGTAGATCCTTCCACCTGATCAAGTCCTCTTTGATGCTTCTCTTCCTGAGCCTCTTCTCCYGAACCTCTARTATTTCTTCCGGAATCAAGACAAGCTGCCCCTCTTCGTCCATGGGAGGTAGTATCTCGATGGGTGTGATGTGTTGGCCGATGGCCCTTTTCAGGCAAGACACATGGAAGACATTGTGTATCCTGCTGCCCTGTGGGAGCTCCAGCTCATAAGCTATGACCCCTATCTTCTTGCTAGCCCTGTAAGGCCCAAAGAAACGTGGTTGTAGCTTCTCTGCTCCGCTTCTTTTTATAGAAGCCTGTCTGTATGGTTGAAGCCTTAGATAGACTAAGTCACCAACCTCAAAAGTACGCTCAACTTTGTGCTTGTCTGCTTGGACCTTCTGCTGGTTCTGTGCTCTCTGTAGATGATCCTTTAGCTCCCTGAGAATGTCTTGGCTCTGCTGTACCCAATCCTGTACCATAGGTGCCCTGCTGTCACCGAAAGCAATCTCTACAAAAGACAGTGGATCATAGCTGTATAAGGCTTTGAATGGTGTCATGCCCATGGACACGTGCTGGGTGGTGTTGTAGCAGTACTCTCCTAAATGCAACCACCTGGCCCATGCCTTCTGCTGCCCTGCTACATAATTCCCGAGGTAACCTTCTACCCACTTGTTGACTATCTCGGTTTGTCCATCCGTCTGAGGGTGATAGTTGGTGCTAGGGGTCAAAGCCATACCAACCAATCTGAACAATTCCTGCCAAAAGGTACTCATGAACCTGCTATCCCTGTCGCTGACAATGGTTTTGGGTAGGCTGTGCAACCTGAAAATCTCCTTGAAGAACAATTCGGCCACCTTGCTGCACTGAAGTCTGTGGCTATGGAGAAGAAGTGTTTAAACTTCGTCAGCCTGTCCACCACTACAAAAATGCAGTCCTTCCCCTCTTTGGCAATTCGGTGATGAAATCCATGGATATTCTTTCCCACTTGTGCTCTGGAATGGGTAAGGGTTGTAGTAATCCCGCTGGGTGAGTGTGCTCGTCCTTGTTCATCTGGCATGTAGTACACTCCTTGATGTGCTTTATTACATCCTCCTTGAGGCCCTTCCATGAGAACCTCTCTCTTACCTGCCTGTACGTCTTATTGATCCCCTGGTGCCCTGCCATTGGTGAGTCATGACACGCCTGCAACACTTTGGCCTTGAAGGCCGATTCAGGAACCAAAAAGATTCGACCCTTGTAATAGATGAGGTCATTTATAATCTTGAAGTTATCATCCTGTACCTGTCCATCCAATAGCTGACAAGCGAACTGATCTTTTGCATACTCCATCACCAAGTGGTCTTTCCAGTCAACCGATACACCTGTCATGGCAAAGATGGATGGCCTCCTAGACAATGCATCAGCCACCACGTTGTTCTTCCCTTTGACAAATTCAGTGTCAAAGTCATAGGCCTGTATTCTGCTTACCCATTTTTGCTGCCTCTCATTTAAGTCCTTCTGTTCCAATAGGTATTTAAGACTATTATGATCTGATTTGACCACAAACCGTGCACCTACCAAATATTACCAGAATTTGGCTAGTGCATGCATGATAGCCAACATTTCTTTTTATAAATGCTGTAGAGTAGCTCAGGACCCTTTGAGTTTTCGGCTCTCATAGGCAAGAGGGTGCCTATTCTGCATTAGTACGGCCCCTATCCCTTCTCCTGATGCATCACATTCCAAGGTGAAAGGTAGGCCGAAATCTGGAAGGGCTAAGACTGGGCACGTGCTCATCACCTTCTTCATCTTGTCCATCGTCATTTGAGCTTCCTCATTCCATTTGAAGGCTCCTTTCTTAGTCAAATCTGTCAAGGGTGCACACAGCTGAGAAAACCCCTTGACAAATTTCCTGTAGTACGTGCATATGCCCATAAATCCTCTAAACTCCGTGATTGTCTTAGGAGTAGGCCACTCCATAATGGCCTTTATTTTCTCCTGATGTACCTGTACCCCTTTTGCTCCTATGATGTGCCCCAAGTAAAGCACCTCTGTCATTCCAAACTCACATTTGGACTCCTTAGCATATAGTGACTGTTCCTCCATGATTGACAGAATTTGATCCACATGCCGGAGGTGTTCCTCCCACGTCTTGCTGTAAATGAGCAAGTCATAAAAAAATACCAACAGGTGCTTCCTCAGCTGCTTGTTGAACACATGGTTCATGCAAGATTGGAATGTGGCGGGGGCATTGGTTAACCCGGAGGGCATCACTAAGAACTCATAATGGCCTTAATGACACTTGAAAGCTGTTTTTGAGATGTCTTCCTCCCTCATCTTGATTTGATGATAGCCAACACGAAAGTCAATCTTTGTGAAGTAGACAGCTCCATGCAGTTCGTCTAGTAGCTCATCAATCCTTGGTATCGGGTACCTATTTTTGATTGTCTTTTTATTCAAGGCCTTGAAGTCGATGCACATTCTCATAGTGCCATCCTTCTTCTTAACTAGCACTACTAAAGAAGCAAAAGGGTAGTGCTCGGCCTAATGTGCCCCATGTCCAAAAGTTCTTTGATGGCCTTCTCTATCTCGTCTTTGTACTTCTTCGGATGCCTGTATGGCGTGGTGATGACTGGTTTAGCTCCTTCCTCTAGCTCAATAATATGCTCAAACCCCCTGTCTGGTGGCACCCCTGGAGGAATCGGTCCAAACACCTTGTGGTGCTTGTCAAGGATCTCTTGGATCTTTGGGGTGTAGTGAACCTTACCCTGCTCATCCACACATGCTGAAACCTTGCATTCTGCTGCGTATACTATCTCATCTCTTTGAAAGATGGCCTCCATCCTCTTGGCTGTGACTACCTTTGCAGCATTACCTGTCATGCCTCGGAGCACTACCTTTCGTCCACCCTCCTCTGTAAATGACATCTCCATGGTTTTGTAGTTGGTGGTGATAGGCCCCAACGTACTGAGCCACTGAACTCCAAGGATGATGTTGGTATCTGGGAGGTCCATGACATAGACGTCCTGTACCAGCTCATGTCTACCCAATGTGAGCTTCATACCAGGAATGTACCTGTCACAAGGCATAGTGCTTCCACCTGCTACCTCCACCTTGAAGCCTTCAAATTCTACTGTGGGTATATGCCTCCTTTTCAACAATGTTGAATCAATAATGTTATGAGAGGCTCCCCCATCAATCAGAACCAATACCTTCTGTCCCTACAAGACTCCCCTCATCCAGAAGGTGTTATATTTGGGCACTCCGCTGATAAATGCCAAGGTGGCTTTCTCCTCAGTCGTACTGTCCTGTCCTGTGATCTCCTCCTCTGCTGTCTCAATGGTTTCGACCTCAATGTTTTGTCTCTGGACGATCTCCTCCTCTTCCTCGTTGTCTGAAGTGACTTCTAGGTAATGCACTTGACCATGGCCCATGCATTTGTGTGTTGGGTTCCATGGTTCTTTGCAAGTGAAGCAAAGTTGCTTCCTCCTCAGTTCCCTCCTGGTGTTCTCGTCCACTCTGCCATGACCACTGTCAAAAACCCTTGGGTCACGTCCTCCTTGGTTCATTGGAGGCCTTTGGTCTCTTCCTCCAGCGTTAAGAGGTGGTCTGGGTATAAATTTCGGCCTAGCAACTGGTCCTGGGTCCCTCGTCCTCCAGATAGCATCTTGTAGGTTGGTAGGCTTAAAAGCCTTTACCCAACTCTTCAAGGGCTCCATCAGCCCCTCAGTGAAGAGCATCATGAGTCTGGTTGGTGATATATCTTGCACCATCACGACCAACCTTTGAAATTCTTCAATGAATGCCTCAGTTGTACTTGTTTGTTTAAGCTATGTGAGTTCTCTGAAGTGTAGCTCCAGATCCCCTTGATCAAATCTATCAATGAGCCTCTAAGTAAATTCTGTGTAGGACACTATCTGATTGTGGCCTAATGTGGTGAGTCCATGGTACCACCAATCATGAGCCTTGCCATCCAAGTACATGGTGGCAAATTTGATGGCTTCCATCTTCCTCATGGGATTAAGCTGTAGATAGGTATCCAGCTTTTGGACCCATGCTTGTGCTGTTATCTTGGCCGTACCATCAAAGTATGGGATCTCTATCTTCCTTGCTCTTCGTTCAAACTCAAAACTGCTCCTGTGGTTCGGCCTGGGCTTATTTCTGAACTTGAGTTGGCAATATTGATCCAGTGACATCTACCTCTGAATGATCATATCCAGGCCGTAGTACTCCTTAGTACACTGTGCCATCTGCTCCACAAAGTTGTCTACCTGCTCCTGCTGCACCTGTTCATCTGTGAATGTGGGCAAGTGTGGTCTAGGGTTAGCCCTGCTATCCATTTGTCCATATGACGTGCCTCCTCCATGGCTTCTCTCGGATATGGGAGCTTTCTCCGGATTATATCTAATTTTACCATGGGATCCACCAGATCCACCAACCACTTTGTTTCCATACGTCTCAGGGTCTTTCCCTTGATGAGTCACCTGCATCAATAGCTGGGTTATCATCGTCTGGTTCTCATCAATCTTCCTCAGATTCCCATCTACCTTCTTTAAGGTCTCAGTGATTTCGGCTTGTTCCCTTCGGTTTGTCTCTTGGCTTTCTTGCAAGTGATGAACCGGGTTGCTTTATGTAAGATTTAGGGTCTTATGGAATTCGACTGCTAAGTAGGCCAAGCCTTGTGGCTCACGGTCATCTCCTGAACGCTACATTTCGGCTTCTGTTTCACTGGTTTGTTTCTTCCTTCTGCCCATAAAGATCCCACTGTACCTCAGCATGCGCTCATCCCCCACAGGTTTGGAGGATCGAAGCTCTGATACCACTGTAATGATCCCAAGCCAATTTTTTGCTCGGAATCACTAACTAATTATTGATTTGATTATTATATGTTGTGTATGCAGGTTGGCCTTGAACATTTCGGCCTTAGGGTTTATTGAGTTATTCAACCACAGATTTATACAAGCATCATTGTAATCATATGAAGATCATCAACACTACACAAGATAGGAACCACAAGCAAATAGCTGAACTTTATTATAAGAAAGCAAGCACCTGATACAATAGAGAAGCAGATCTGAAGTAGATGGCTTCAAGACAATAATGGAGCTGCATACAAATGCTCCCGGAGATATAAATCAAGCCTCCCAAAGGCTGCAATAGAAGATGAACGCTCAATTGCAAAACCATGGTTTCAGCCAAACCCTCAAGCAACTGGTACGACCCTGCTGATTGCTAGTACGGCCTGCTGAAGACAATAAGCACCAAGGGCTCGGCCCTTCTGAAGACGAAGCCCTCCAAATGCTGCCAAACCCTCCTCAATGATAGATCAAGACACTGAAAGTCTCCTCTTGAAGTATGACACTCAAACACTGAAGCTTCCCCTCCAATTTGCAGAAACCCTACGATGGTATGGCCCTCCTGAAACCTTGAATATGGCCAATAGTACGACCTAGCCGAATGTGGGCTCGAAATAGTCTGAAACTCTCCTGGATGATAGATCGGGCATCTATAAGCACTTCAGAGAAGTTTCAAGGTCAGATCTAGCCTCTAGCCTTCTAGATCTGAGAAATATTGAATCACAAGTCGTACCCTTCCTCCTGAAATCGTCCCAACCTACAGTAGATGATAGGGACATGATAACTCCTCCAAAAAGCCCTCAAAATGATGAGAAAGGGCTTGCAAGCAAAACCCTAATGCTGGAAACACCTCAAGCTTCTTCCAAGTGTTGGATCGAACTCTTCCTTAATAGTTGGTGGACCCCTGCAAGAAAAACCTAGTTGGTATGGCCCTGCTGATCCAATTGGTACGACCCTGCTAGTCCTCCTGAATAGATGATGGTGATAGAATGGTGTGGGTGGAGTATTTCATCCCCGAGACCAAGCTTGGAGCAAGGTGAGTGGAATCTTTCACCACTGAATTGCTCACTAGGGTCTGTAATATAACCCTCAAAACTGTATGCTCAAGAGCATCAACAAGTAAATACCAAAATCCAGAATGAATAATAGGTGCGCCCCAACCTCCTCTTCATACTTTTCTTCTATTTCCCTGTTGAGTTAAGTTAACCCCTAGAGTTAACTCCTAACTCAACCTCCAATGCTTCTATTCCTTCATTGAGTTATATTTTAACTCTATTTCACCTTTTTATCAAGTCAACTTAAGAATATGGCCTTAGTTTGGTTGGCCCTTCCCCTTAGTGTGAGACTATGGCCTAGTGGGGATGCCTAGGCCACTGAATCTTCTCAAAACTTCTTCATTAAGAGGTGGGGGACATTACAATGGATGTGCTCGTTTAACCATAGACAATATCACTATTGTCACCCAACCATAGGCCAAAGCCTCCCCTGAGCACCTTAGCCTTGACAAAGAATCATTCCGGAAGCAAACCCTAGGCTAGATAGCCAAACAAAGGTGGCACATCTTTCTCCAAGGATAGCGCACCAAGCAAGAGTAACAAGAGCTGATCAGAGAGTCCAAACCATAACCAAGAGAGTCCAAGCCAAAATCGAAATTTGCTAGTTGCAACGGCTGCAACAACAACTCTCCTCCTAACTTGCGCCCAAACTGGCCAACTGTAGTGTGCACAAGTGCTGCTTCTGCAGTTCCGAGAATACTGGCCAGAATGAAGACTGGCCTCCTGTATTTATACTATTTTTGGCAGACTGACTGGGCTGACTTCTCATTTTGGGTACTGATTCTTTAGTATATAATATTTTCTTTAGCCGACTTCTTCTCTTGGAGGCTAATAACCTAATACAAGTCATTCTCTTGAGCCGACTTGTCTTCTAGGGTTATTAACCAATTAATTAGGGTTTCTTCTTGCTTCCCGGAATATTCTATTCTCGTCAGGTATACACGTGGAGGTAAATACCTCTCGCAGCTACCATAATATCAACACTACACCCATCTGACGTAGAGGTTTTGGAGCAAATTGATAACACCATTGGAAAATCTGTTTTCTAGATTGAGAGGCTAGGAAGGACATGCTTGTCTCCGCTTGGATGTGTGTTGAAGACGTCAAATAAAGGCTCTCCCAAGATATAGATTTGGATTTCTGAGTATTTTCTTGGAGATAGAAGTTGGATATGAAAATACAGTCTTCAGAGCCAAGATTTGTCATGATTATAGACATCTTGTTGCTTCCTGCAACGAGAAGGTCATAGAAGATCCATCAAAAAGGGAGGGGAAATCTTGGTTGGTGAAGTGAAGAACTAACGCTATTTTGGATTTGTCTTTGGTAGTGATGTTGGGAGTGGTAACGGGAAGCAGGAGCAGTAGAGCGCGAATTCCCAAAATATCTTGGAAGTGAACCGTCCCAAGAGCATCATATTTATATTTAAAGGGAAACAACCCGATGGACTAAAAATATAAGTAGAAAGGCAATCTGAACTCAAGCATTAATTGTGAGAAGAGGGGCGTTGTTAGAAAGGGGCGATACACTGATACATTAATCGTGGTTAACATTGCTCTCTCAAATATAGACGTGTTAACATATTGGCCCAATTAATAGGGATGATCATAAACCATGAGGAGCTACATGTGGAAAACATCACGTAGGGTGGGAGTAAGCTCGCAAGGAATTGAACTTGGGTCATTGTGGTGACAATCACTCCAAGTTGCCGTTAGACCACGACGTGATGGACATATATATTGATCGTTTTTTGATTATCTTGATGTGGCAAGTTTGCCCTTCCTCAATTTGGGAGAGTTTACGAGTACTGTAGCTAGCACACAACGGTCATTGTGGTAACAATCACTCCAAGTTGCCGCTAGACCATGACATGATGGGCATATATATTGATCATTTTTTGATTATCTTGATGTGGCAAGTTTGCCCTTCCTCAATTTGGGAGAGTTTACGAGTACTGTAGCTAGCACACAACATTCTAATAAAAGTCCCTTGGCTAAGGAATTGCACCCTACCCCTTTAAAACTACACACCCAAGCGAAGCGCCACCCCTAGAGGGCACACCTCTTCTCTTTCAACCTGAGAGTGGTCTTTCTTTATTATGTGTTAGAGAGACTTTGATTACTGTTATGGTGATGGAGCACTTCTAGAGCAACTATCGAGGGGAAATGCCCGGGGATATAACTCCAAGTACCTCTATTAGAATGAGGCAGGTCTATATTATATATTGAGGAGAGATGCTTTGGAAGAGAACCCCAAGCACTATTGTAAGGACAAGCTCGAATTTCATTGTAAGGACAAAATCATGAGGACAAGCTA
>ML834907.1:92832-105544 GCA_009831015.1 Picea engelmannii
GCTCATTACTAATACATGCTCCCGAGGCATTTTCTTGATTCTTCATTACAAGAGTTCAAATCCTATGTTTTGATCTCATAATCATACCTTGCCTAATTTAGGGGTGTAGGAGAGAGGTTGTCGTGTTTCACAAATGTTGAAATGCTGAAAAACTGTAAGTTTGCTGAAAACTTGAAAACACCTTCATTACTACTTTCTCCTTGTAAGGTCCTATGGGTTTGAGTCCATTACCAAACAACATGAAACGGGGGTCCCACTTCTAACTTTTAATGTTAAAAATGATAAGTTAATGAAAGTAAAATAGCTATCAGGGAAATGTTAAGTTACGAGGTAAATAGTAGTATTAAGTTAATAGGTAAATATCAAATTTAAGAACTTAATGTTTGTTGAATTTTACCTATATCTCAGTCACTGAGATTACTGCCAATAAATTAACTTAACCAGAAATTATCAATGCTGATATAAAATTTGAATTTATTCAGTTAACCTACAGTTGAAATATAAAACAACAAAATGACAACAGAAGGATACAGAACCAAGCACATAAAATTCCCAATACACCAGATATTCCCTGGAAACTCTAGTGTGGGGAAAACTAGCAAAGGAGGGCTTCTTATTGAGGCTTCTGAGGAAATTTTACAGCAAATCCAATTCAGAAATTCCTTACAGAAAATTTTTGGGCAGAGTTTTCCTCTCCACAGGCTCTGTACGGCCCAACTATCTCAACACTACTTGCTGTAGTTGTATGACCACTGGTACGGCCTGATATTGACTGAAAATGCAACCATAATTCAGCCTTGGTGTCTGCTGGACTGTACAGCTGAATCTGGCCAGTTCTGGATGAGGCCGTACGACCCTAACTCACCCTCTCTTGCTGCTGTAAAATTCGGCCTGAGTGAAGCTTGGTGCTCGTAGCCTAATATGGTCCTGTTGCTGACCTCTTCCAGCTGCCTTTAACCCCAGATTCACCCTCCTCAGCTTGCTACTTGCTCCAGCACAGTTCGCCTTCCTTCCTCAGCCTCAAGCATCCTCCTTGTGCTCACTTGCTCAACTCACAAATGAGAATGTGAGTGTCCTCTCACTCTCAGCCTCCTTTTATCTCTTTAGCAGCCCCCCATTCACCTTGAGATGTGTGCCAAGGATTGGCCTCAATGGATGTGATTTGGGGCTGTTGTACCCCACTCTCCACTAGGTGGTGCACCCCCCTTGGACAGGGTCCCACACTCCACTAGTAGCCACAATCAGAGGTGCACCCTCTCTCCTTGGGCCCCACATTCCACTCAAAGATGAATTTTTGCTACAGGCTTAAGTCTAACTTAGGTCGAGATACTAAGGTTGATCAGGGCTGTTTAAGGTGTCCATCAGCTGGCCTAGAACACATAGGCACAATCGAAACACTGACCGAGCTAAAAACTAATGCTCCCTCTTAGTGAGGGAGGTGTCTCCATTAGGATCAATCTCTGATCCAATCAAATTTTCTATTGTTGTTGTAGCTGCTCCCTCTGAACTGGAAGATCCACCTGCTACTTCTGCTACACTCTGATATGATGTACTGTTCTGCTCATCCATCAATGTCAAATCATACCAATTGACTTTCTTCGACACCGATCACTGATCTAGGATCCCCTTGGACCCACCTACAGGCTGTTCCAACACCCTGTACATCATACCTTGCCTGATGCCAAGCCTCACTGCTGCATCCAAGGCCGCTCCCTCTGCCTGTATGAGAACCTGTCTATCAACGAACATTACTTCATACCTCATATCCTCCAGAGATGACATAGAGAGCAAGTTAACCTTCAACTCTGGCACATACATCACCTCATCCACCTCTAAAGACACTCCCGACTCTAGCTGGAATCTGACGCATCCAACCCCCTTTACTGCATGCCTGGGGCGTGCCCCATTCTTCACTTGGCAGTCTGAGCCCTTCTCCGGAACACTAAGGAACACCGACCTCATTCCCGTCATATGGCAAGATGACCCATTGTCCATGAACCATGCACCATTGTCCTCAACTCAGTCAACCTGCTGCTGCTAGAAAGAATGGCAACCAGAGAAAATTCGTCCTCAAATTTCTCTGCAAATGCATCCATCTTAGTAGATGCTGTAGCTGCTACCTCTGACTCATTCTTCTTGTTAGGACACTTGCTGGCATAATGGCTAGTTTTGTGACATGCAAAGCATCTCACTTTGCCCATGTCCCTGGAGCCTCTCGCTCCACTGCTCTTCTTTGCATGAAGAGCCACATTCTCCTCCTCCTCACTCTTAGGTCGACTAGCTTGAGATGTATCCACTCGCAGCTCCTCTTGGGTGAAGTCGTCCCACAACCGGTCCCAGTCAGGGAGTTTCTCCCGTGCAACCACCCTTCAGACAAACACGTCTCACTGCTTGGTGAAGCCATTCAAGGCTGTCCTCACCAACTCGGTCTCATCCATGGTCTCTCCCATTGCTGCAAGTTCATCTCAAATTTGAGTGAACTTTGTGAGGTAAGTGACCACGGACTCTCCCTTGGCCATCTTCGTGCTTCTCAGCTTCTCTCTGAGCAACATCTTCTTGCTCTGGTTGTCAGACTGTCATAGATTTACCAGGGCCTCCCACATTTCCTTCGCTGCATTCTTCCCAGACAAATGTGAATTGATGTGGTCTTTGACACCATCCACAAGTATCCTCTTGGCCTTGACAACCTTCTTGGTATGGGCAACTAGCTGTACTGGATTAGCTGGGGTTGCTACTTTGCCTTCTACAATTTCTAGCAGCCCATTCTCCTCCAACACCAAGCTAATACGCTCCCTCCAAGAACAGAAATTTGAGGCTCCATCCAGCCTGTCCAAAACCCTTAAGCTTGCATTGGCCATTTGAGTATGCTGCTCCGTTTCACCCACACTATCTGGTCTTTTGTCCCACTTGCTGATTTACCTTTCTAGTTGCACAACGAGTACTTTGGCTGTCCTGTACTCAGAGGTTGAGCTCTGATACCATGTTGAATTTTACCTATATCTTAGTCACTGAGATTACTGCCAATAAATTAACTTAACCAAAAATTATCAATGCTGATATAAAATCTGAATTTATGCAGGTAACCTATAGCTGAAATATAAAACAACAAAATGACAGCGGAAGCATATAGAACCCAACACATAAAATTCACAATACACTAGATGTTACCCTGGAAACCCCAGTGTGGGAAAAATCAACAAAGGAGGGCTTCTTATTGAGGCTTCTGAGGAAATTTTACAGCACATCCAATTCAGAAATTCCTTACAAAAAATTTATGGGCAGGGTTTTCCTCTCCACACGCTCTGTACGACCCAGTTATCTGAACACTCCTTGCTTTAGCTGTACGATCACTGTTACGGCCTGATATTGACTGATAATGCAACCAGAGTTCAGCCCTGGTGTCTGTTGGACTGTACGGTTGAATCTGGCTAGTCCTGGATGAGGCTGTACGACCCTTACTCGCCCTCTCTTGCTTCTGTAAAATTCGGCCTCACTGAAGCATGGTGCTGGCAGCCTAATATGGCCCTGTTGCTGACCTCTTCCAGCTTCCTTTCACCCCCAGATTCGACCTCCTTAGCTTGCTGCTTGCTCTAGCACAATTCTCCCTCCTTCCTCAACCTCCAACACCCTCCTCCTGCTCACTCGCTCAACTCACAAATCAGAATGTGAGTGTCCTCTCACCCTCAACTTCCTTTTATCTCCTTGGTAGCCCCGCATTCACCTTGAGATGTGTGCCAAGGCTTGGCCTCAATAGCTGAGATTTGGGGCTGTTGGATCCCACTCTCCACTAGGTGGTGCACCTCCCTTGGACAGGGTCCCACACTCAACTAGCCGCCACCTTCAGAGGTGTGCCCTCTCTCCTTGGTTCCCACATTCCACTCAAAGATGATTTTTTGCTGCAGGCCTGAGTCTAACTTAGGCTGAGATACTAAGGCTGATCAGGGCTGATTAAGGTGTCCATCAGCGGGCCTTGGACACATAGGCACAACTGAGACACCAACCGAGCTAAAAACTAACAATGTTAAAAGTTAAATAAAATTTCAACATTTTGTTTGGAGTCGAGAGCATGCTCCTCAAAATGCTACCGAAGTGGTTGTGTTTCAAAAGCATGCTACCAGAAGCAATTCACACTCGCTTCAATCCAAAGCATGATTTGAAAGTGGGTGTGGGTGCTTCCCCATAACACTAGTCTTTATCTTTGGATCCCTCAATTTAGAGGAGAAAGATAGAGAAAAACCAACATAAAATCAAAGGTTAGACAAAGACGTAGCCCAAGATGTGAGTGGAACTTTTGGATTTGATCCCTCAATGAAGAGGGAAGAGGTTTCTTTGTGAAGCTATGGGAGAGAGCCAATTTCAAAAGACAATATTGAGGAGAAATTAGTTGCTTATAAAAATGTTGCAAAGATGGAAGTGAAAAACTTGTTTCCAAAAAAGAAGCATGTAAACTCTGAAGAGAATTTGGCCATGTAGAATGGAGAAAAAAGGAAGCCAAAACAAAACAAATCATTCTAAGATAAGATTACACCTTGGTGAATCCCATGATTTGTTGATCTTGAATGGACTCCCTTGCTTTTTGGCATTCGTTGGTTTCACATGTTTTCTTGATAGTGGTGGGATCAGTGTTGTCAACTATGTTTTTTCCAACTAGGATATGCTCCCTTATATCCAACAACTCTTAGTTTCTCCCATTCTATTAGTAGATCATGCCCTCCTCTCCTTCTCTCTATGTGTTGACCTCCTCCCCCCTCCCCACTTGCCTGCCTCGAGCCCCCATTCTCTTCAATGATGGGGATCCAGATGACTTCTCATCCCGCCCTCGACAACTCCTTCCCCCTCTCACTTGCTTCTTATCCCTTGACTTAACCTCTTCCAAATACAATACACTCTCTTCAACCATTTTGGATGTAGCCCTTAGCACCTACCCACATATCAATGGATCTCCTTCCTCTTCTCCTAACCCTAGATCCCATCATATGAACCGTTGGTATGACAAGGAGTGCAAAGTCCACCACTGACAACTTTGTCACACCTTTCTTCACGATCCCGCCTTCTAGCCCCACCTTCAGAGCTCTTAATGTCGCCTCCTTTGTTGCAAGAAACATTTATTTATCTCATAGAGAAGACACGAATTGCCAGCTTCTTTCCTTCACTCCCTTGAAACCTTTTGGCGTACTCCTTTTCCTTGCCATGCCCACCTCCTTGCAGACCTTGATCCTAAAGTCTTGTTCACTCATATGACTGTTCTCTTTGATGTTCCTGGATAGAATCAGGTTCTTGTCACATCTCCTCCATCCTTGTGTCATATTTTTTTCCTATGAAGATATTCGACATGCAATGTGGGAGATTGAGACCAGTAGAGCGGCGAAAGAGGAGGGATTCCAGGTGGAACTCTTCAAACATGGTATATTTCCTCTTGTGGATTATATTGCTGATTTTTTTAACCATGTTGTTTGCTCAAGGTTTTTGTGGACTTGGTCCCACCATCCTGTCCACTCGATACACAGATTAGGTTCTAGGACCGATCTAAACAATTATCGAACAATCATGGTAGGACATACATTCTCCAAGTTCTATGCTACTGCCCTCCATATGCGGTTATTAAGTTATTTGAGAGTCATCACTTGTGGGCTAGAGGATAGCTGGGTTTACATTTTGGGCATCGGACTATTGACCACATTCTCACTTTGAGAGCCATGATTGAGGAAGTGAGACACTACTCTTCAAAAGTCTTTTGCTGCTTTGTAGACTTTTTGAAAGCATTTGATTAGGTTTTGAGGGAGGCCCTTTTCCCATAGGTTCGAAACATTGGCATTTTAAAGATCCTTATCACCACTATCATGCACCTTTACGAGTTTGTACTTGGAAGCATTTGTACTACACATGGGGTTTCTAACATTACTTGGAGGAGCATTGGGGTGGAGTAGTGGTGCCCCCTCTCCCCTACCTTGTTTGGAGTTTATATTGATGAGCCGAAGTCCTTCCTACATGATCATCTATGGCTTGAATATGGTTGTCTTCTCCGTCAAGTCTTGATTTCCATCCTCCTCTTCGGAGATGACATGATTATTTTAGCCTCCACCTCAAAGGGTATGTAGAGACAACTAGATGCCTTATCCAGATTTTGTTTTCTTCGACAACTGATGGTCAACTTGGGTAAAACCAAGGTGATGATCTTCAACGACATGAAGAATGTCCTCATAGAGTTCCATTTTTTCTTCTAAGGGGGAGAGGTTGAGATTACCACATCTTATACATAATTGGGGCTATAGTTTTGAGGGCCTCAGTTTGGCCTGAGGAAGGCACTCCAACCCCAGATTAATAAGGGTTATAGAGCCCCCCTTGCTCTCTTCGAGCAACAATGTTTCTAGAACCATTTCTAGGATGTATTGTCCAAATTGGACCTCCTAGACTCTATTAGATGGTCTATAGTTTTGTATGGTTTAGAGGTTTGGGGGTCCAGTTTGCTTGAGTTGGTTTGGGCCAAGACGAAGAGTGTGCAGATCCTCATGCTCCGCTGTATCATTAGGAGCAAGAGGATAGTCCCCCATGCCATTATTTAGGCTGAGCTTGCAGTCCACCCATTTTGGCTTGAGACCATCTTTTGGCTAGTCTTGCTTCCACACCATATCCAGGGGTTTGTTGACTTGGCTATCGGTAGAGTTCGTTACCCATCCCTTATTTACTGCTCTTTAGAGGTTATAACTTTGAAGTTCGAATAGACCTACAAGGCGTGCTCGAGGTTGCTGGTTTTGAAAGGTCTCGTGCCTTATTTAGTCAATTAGTATCTCAATAGATTTCCTACCTCCTTTCATGTATTGTTTGAATGCCCTTGGATGTCTCTTGCCGGTTAAGCAGGGGACAATGTTATCAAAACTGGATCGGTGACCGAACTGGTTGACCCCAAAAATGTGAATTGGAAAAAAATTGGACAAAAAAACTGGTCGACCAAGAAATATAGAAAATATTCAAATTTTGAAAAAAAAACATATATATTCATGTGCATCCATATGAATCCAAACTATTTATACACTAATATGCAAAGTTTCTCATTTTTATAGCAAGTAAGAGTGCATATAACCAAAATAGCACCGAGTGCAATCCATCTTTGAACCAAAATACATCAACAAAGAGGCTCTAAATGGCCTCTAGAGTCCAAAAAAAATCATGCTACAACAAATAACTACATATCATCAAAATCATTACTTATATTATGATCCTCATCATCAGTGTCACCCTCTAAGCATTAAAATAAGATAGAAAAATCTTAACATGCCTAATAAGTGATTTTACTTGAGTGAAGGGCACATTTTTACTAGGGTCATGACAAAAGAGTTCAACAATCAATGCCACCAACATCGAGGTACATAGAGGGCTTGGTGCTCTTGATTAAATGCCAGTTCCATACCCTCATACATGATAGAATCCAGTGGAAACATTGCAATCCTACCAATCTTGAAATCCTGAAAACCGTTAAGTTTGCTGAATTTTGAATGGGACCTAAAATTCTACTTTCTCCATATGAAGTCCAATGAGGTTGGAACCAATCTCAAACATCCTGAAACAATTAACCGCAATGTTAAAAATTTAAGTAAAAGTGATATTCTCCTTTATCTTTCATTTTCATAAAGGAGAATTTAAGTTTGAAAGATAAAGAAGAATGTCACTTTTACTTCAAGAATTTAACATTACCATTAATTACTAGGTTTGAGTAGGCCCTAGGATTAGGTGATAGGCTCCCTTCTTTTAAATTATTATTTAAAAAAAAATAAATTGAAAATCGTCGATCCATGTCGCATTGTACAGAGCTGTACAAAACCAACCAGTTTGGTGCCTAAAGGTCGGTTTGGTATGTTGATTTGACTTGGTTTTGCTCCAAAACCAGTTGGACTGGCCGGTTCCGATAACATTGGCAGGGGATGAACAAGATTATCAAAGTTGACATCTACAGGTAGTATGTTTAGGTCACATGGCCCGACCTACTAGGGGGATCGAGGTCCAAGATGGCATTGTACGTAGAGCACTTCTTCGTGCTGAGAGATGGCCTCATTGTTCGTCCCCCATACACACTACGACATTGGGTGCATGTGCTTAGGATCCCTCGGGGCCAGTTTCAAATGGGCTCACATAGTCTTTGAGTTGAGGCCAAACATCAGATTCCACAGGAGGACTGGATATGCCAACTATGTCATTTGCACAAGACTGAGATGGAGGAGCATTTTGTTTTTTGATGCCCTATTTAGTACGAGATTCGAGGTCAGTTCTACTGCCTCTTTAGGGAGTCTCAGAACTCTCTCTCTATCTTTGTTTGATACTTGGACCAATGGTGTTTAGTTTTGTTTACGAGGGAGGCTTTGGGTCTCCACTCTTCCATGTTTAGAACAATCCCACGATTGGACACTACTCGGACGATCACATTGTTTTTTCGGTGATACCAGTGAACATGGACACCAGGGGGCCAACATCAAGCGACACCATTCCAATAGAGCATAGATCTGTGAGATGCCGGGGGTCTCTTGGCCCCCTCTGATGAGACTCTTATGGAGTTACTGATTCAGATCTCGGGAGAGGACTCGTTCTTCCAGCAGGCGAACCTTCGTTCCCAGACAATAGCAACAGGTTGCTCCCCCCAAACGGTGATACACAATACGGATCAACTCTTCTTCTAGTAGTTTGCATAGTCCTCTATCACGAGTTTCTTTGCTTCAACGTCGGATGGTAGGAGAGATACATATTTAGAGGTGGATGGCTCGTAGTAGTGCAATGTTGCCTCCTCATCTTTAGCAGATAGATCTAGTGAGCATTGAGGCACCACCGCTTCCCCTTGTATCCTCTTCCGAGGCATCTCTCTAAGACAGTCTTATTGTCACCCTCAGTAGGTTTATGTATCATTTATGTTTTCCCATCAGCACTTTCTTTTCCAGATGTTAGACTTTGGATCTTAGGTTATATCTTCTTTGCGTCTTTTATATAGGAGTGGTTTGCACTCCTCCAGTGTATTGTTACTATTGTACTTAATATTGACCTATTTGTGGTTATTTGTTGAACAATAATAAAGTTATTTTATCTTATCTTATCTAGGATCTTCTATTGGTTGCACAAGTGAGAAATTTGAAAAGGCATTCTAGGCTAATAAAAGAAAGAAAATAAAATGACCAGGTCTGGGAAATCACATGGATGACTTCTGGAGAAATCGCCTGGAAAAGGAAACTAGCTTTTTAGTCTCTTAATTTTCGAATGTCAAAGCTTGTTCTTCTGAAAGTTATAGGCTCCTAGGGAATTTTGTACTTGCAATTGTTGGATACGTACCTCTCCAGAAAGTAGAAGGTAGTAGGTCTCAGTAATCACAGTCAATCATTCATTTGAGTGGTCTTATTGTTTCAAAGCACTGGGTTGTTCAGCTATAGAAGTAGTGGGTGTGTTCCCAATTTTTGTAACTGATAGAAGAATTTTTAATGTGAAAAGAGGAAATTATTTGAGGGGTCATATTAAGTAGTTTTACATGTACTGATAATTCTAGACACAACACGATTCCTATCTGATGGGGATTACCTTTGGTCATGGGAAGTAGTTCTGTTAGACCAGTCTCATCCAGGAATTGTTTCAAGTAATTGCAGGCAATTCTTATCAGACAGGAATCACCTCTTTTCATGGGTTGCAAAAATTACAAAAAATAAAATAAACAAATAAAAATCATTATAAAAAACCATAAATCATTCCATTGATAGGCATCTCAACAAAACCGTTGACGAGGTACCCACTTCACTCATGCATCAACAGCTAAGCTCAATGAATTTGGGGATACAATAACATGAAATGGAATTTGAAAAATTGTCAAAGGGTGATTGCATGAATTTTGAATTTTAAAAAACTATTTCCGGAAAGAAGGATGAAATCACATCCAGTATATTATGTTACATGTATTTTGCCCAATCTCGTATTAGTAAAGTTTAGCCAGAGTGCCACACCTGCACCTGAACTACACCTGCTACCAAAACTGCACCATTATGGGCATGTGAACCTTTTCCATATGTGGATGAGATTAATTTCATGTTAATAGCCTTGTATATTTAACACCACTTGCTAAATGTTCAAAGGAAAACCTACTTTACATAAGAACAACAGATGCAGACTCCTTTTGTTTTGATATGGGTACTTTTAACTCATGCTGTTGAAAGTCAAATAGTCCATGCCTGCATTGTTTTACAGTTTGGAGTAACTTAATCAGTTCTGACAAGCTCAGCAGTTTAGATTTTAATCAGTATTAGCCTCGTGGAATAAGTTGGTTTTGGTTAGTGGAAGCATAAATGAATTTCATCAAAAACTTACTGATGGGTGCTGAAACAGATAATACGTCTCAAGTAAAATGGTGTGGTTCCAGTGTGAAGACTGTGGAGAGAACCTCAAGAAGCCTAAGCTCCAGAACCATTTCTGGATTTGCTCTGCAAACAAGGTCTGAGTTTTTGGTCAGTTCTAGACATAATTTCATAACTCTCTCTTCAGAATGCATTTGGAAGCCTATGTTATTTGCTCTTATTTTAAATCTGGTTGCTTGATTGGATGTTGCCCTTTTATATGTTTTACACTAAAGGGCTTCCTTTTTCATTTTGTGTTTGTGATTTTGGTTGAACTATATGCTGCAATGAAGTTATCATATACATTTAAATATGGATCATTGTAATGAACGTGAACATCAAATTCAGTTTGCATTGATTGAAGATGTGATTGTGAAACATGTTAGATTCCCAACCCATTTTTTTAAGAAACGACTCAATTGATTCATAAATATTAAAATGTGTCTTCTAAATACTGAAATAACACTGTTGCCAATTTCTTTTCTATATCATGCAAATGGAAAGAAAATTGTGAACATTGGGTGATATACTATTTTCACAGTCATCAATTTGAAAATGAGATAAGGCTAGAACGCAGTTGAAAATGAAATAAGGCTAGAACACAGTTTCTCTTGTAACAAGTATGGTGATCAGTGAAGTTATAAATTGTCAAATTTTGTTCTATCGCCCTCAATGTCTTCCAATTGGAATCCTGATGGCATTCAGTATATCAATGGACTGCCTCCAGTCATTTTGATTAGGAACTCATGCACTCTTTATGTCATAGTTTGATCTTTCTTGGAGTGTCAAGTTGAAGGAGGCCAACAACATCATCCTGACATTACCTGTCGGATATCCAAGGTCAATGACCAGTCAGATGCTACCTGCTGTATACAGTACCTCTGAGGCCAATGACTGTTACGAGCCTACGAGGGAATTGAACTGTTACCACCAAGGCATGATTCGTGGTTGAGGATCGGAATTAGCAGAAGATTCTGGTGTGGATGCGGCAGTCATCCCTAAATTACGAATTGGGCAACCAGAAACCTAATTTTTCTATATCCCTATATATTTACATGAAAAAAATAGAAGTTTTTGGAAAAAAAAGTTAGAGATAGTAAACATATTTCTGATATTTCATTATTTCAGATTTCAGGAAACAAATTTATACAGTGACTACTAACATCAATGAAGCTGCAAGGATAAAACCAGCTATTGACTGGGATTCATACATGTAACATCAGGATTCGGATTCATACATAAATGGAATGCAAAAAACACCTTCTTTTGTGGATATTTTAATACAAGTCGATTCAATAAATTTCAGAAAACATCTGTAAGTTCTGCTTTGTCTTTTTCCCCCAAACGCTGCTCACTGTTTTTGTCTGCTTCATCTCTGTTACATCATCTGTAAATGATGATTTTATCAGTTCTTGTGTGGGAATTTTCTGTTTGTGCCCTTATCACGTTTCTGCTCCAGTCAAATTTGTGGATCTGTCTTGCCAGAAATTGCACAGAATATGTTTGTCCTGTCTGCACTGGACTCTGCCTTTTCTGCCCTGGTTCTGGATGTCTGCACAGAAGACATCTGAAACCCTTGTTCTGAAACAAAACAGATGCTCTCATTCTGCAATAAAATGGATGCTGTCATTCTATGAAAAAAATACTTTGAAGTCTAACTATATCCAACGAAGCTGCCCTTCTTTCCTGAAGGCTCTAGCTTTGTTCTCTTTTCCTTGGGAACATGAATGTACACTGGGCAGCCAAATATCCTCAAGTGGCTGACTTCTGATTTCTTTCCGGTGAATACTTTTTCTGGTGTCTTGTTCCCCAATATCTTATGAGGACATCTGTTCTGGACATATACAACTCCACTGGATGCTTCTGCCCATAGATGCATGGGTAAGTTTTGGTCATGGATCATTGCTTTAGCTGCTTCTACAATTGATCTATTCTTTCTCTCTGCAACCACATTCTGTTGGGGGTTGTAGGGAGTTGTCAGCTCCCTCTTAATCCTTGCTTCTCTGCAAAAGTCCTTGAACTCATTTGAGGTGTATTCACCTTCATTATTTGACCTCAAAACTTTAATCTTGCTTCCAAAGAGATTTTCTACCAAAGTCTTGAATTCTTGAAAATTATTGACAAATTCATCTTTTGCTTTCAAGAAATAGATCCATGTTTTACGTGAGAAATCATCAATAAAAGTGACATAATATAAAAAGTTACCTAGAGATGGTACTATCATTTGTCTGCATACATCTGAATGTATAATGTCCAAGATCCCCTTGAATCTATTGTCACTGCTTGGAAAACTTCCCTTGGCATTCTTGCCAAGTGCACATCCTTTGCATACTCCATCATGCTCCACCTGCATATCT